>VUYV01000025.1:1136811-1154340 GCA_008711295.1 Anarhynchus alexandrinus
GGGGGAAAAAAAAAAAAAAAGGTGGTAATACCAAGGCCTGAAAACTTTTAAAAGTACAAGACACAAGAAAACTGTTCAGTGTGTTGTTGTGGTAGGTAGGCAGAAGGATAAAGAGACATGAAGACCTACGATCAGAAACAGAAAAGCACTGACAAGGAATGCAGAAGTGGTAACGGATCACTGTTATCCCGCAGTTTACAGGTGGAAGGAGACTGGGGAGAGCTTGAAGATGTGCCCACATTTCCAAAAAGCAAAGTCAAGCAGAAGGTCTGGGAGTAGGTTGGGCGGGTTTTCCTGCCTGATCTGGGAGAGCGCTGGCTCTCCTCAGTCTTTGGGGCTCTGTGATCACTTCTAGGTCGTGGAAGATACACGATCGGCACTTTTCCTCCTTGGAGCAGGCCTTCTGTCATGGTTTATTTTCTGCTTCGAGCCAGCTGGTGGATCTTGGAGAGAGACTTTGGTGTTTCAGCTGCAGTTCCCATCTTTTGGCTCCCATGCTGGTGATGATGTGACATTCGGTTAACCAGGAGAGCTGAGCCCTGGTGTTGCCTTTCCTGTCAAGGCAACCCTTCTTTTAAATGACGTGGTTGAACTTGGCATTCATATGAGCTCCCCACTGCAAGGAATGGGCTTAGTTTGAAAGGAGCGAGGATACAGGAGCTCATTTGCTGAGGACGTGGTGGGAGACAGGGGATGGCGCAGCCTGGAAAATACTGCAAGGTCCTGCTGGCACTGCCCATGTTCACTGGTTTGAGAAAACGGATCAGAACAAAAGGATTTTACCTAGTGCTGTTGGCAAATACCTCTCTGCTTTCATGGAGAAGACCAGAATGTGTCATTAGCCTCTGCCTAGAAAAAAATGGGGTTTAGCAATTTTTTTAAAAAAAATCCCCCCTAAAATGTTTGGTTTCAAGCATTAGCCACAGAAGCGAGAGGGTTTTCTCGCTTGAAAATCCGTGTGGAGACAGGCACAACTTGATTTTGTGAGTTAAATTCAGTCCCTGTTGTCTCCCAGGGATTTTCCTGGACTGTTCTGCAATGAAAAATGTTGTATGTCCATGAGATACTTGAATAGAGAGTTACCTCAGGGCCACAACACACCTTGTAATGAAAAAACAAATTCCATCTTTCCTCCTCCCCTCCTTCCCAAATCGGTCTCTGTGAAAATGTCAGATTTGCTGCGATTCACTCCAGGCTTTTCAGCCTCCCCTAAGCGCCCCAATGTCTGTATCACTGTATTGCAAGTGAACCGTGCGTGCGTTCAGGGGGGTTTAACTCCCTGGAAATTTGTCTCAGGTTAGAGGATTGGGCAGGGAGACCTTTACATCAAAGTAGGGCTCTGGACTGGTCACGTAAACCACAGGAATTTAAATGGGGAATATTTATTAATTGTCGAGTTGAGTTTTCCAGTGTTTGAGCCAGAAGGATGTTTGGAAATGAGGCCAATTTTTTGTAGCAGCCTTATAGTGGATTTGGTAGCCTAACTTCACCCATTCACGCTGGTGAGCGTAGAATAGGTGACACCAGCCCTTCCCGCAGAGCTCTCTGACACATTTTCTGTATTTTTAAAAAAAAAAAAAAATTGTCTAGGCAGCGCACTAAATTTATATGCGGACAGATTTTTATCTGTTGTTCTCAGAAGATAAGACCGCGTCGGAGCAGAATCCTGTTTCGTGGTACCGTTAACGTGAGTTATCTGCAGTAACAGCCTAGCCGGCTTCTCCCCGCCTCCGGCAAGGCTCCAGCCCGCGGCCGCGGCCTCGCCGGCCGTAAAGGTGCAGTGGGACGAGCGCAGCCGGGACCGTGCTTCTACTGCACCGCACCGTGGTCGACTTTCGGTCCGCCAAGGTTGTTTCTCCAGGCTTGCGATGGTGCAGTAAACCTCACTGGGTTGACCTCATTGTCCCCACCTGTTGGGATTTTCCCTGTTTGGAGGCAAAAGCCACCTGCCCCCTCTCTCCAGACGCCTCGTTTAATGTTCAACAGGGTTGTTGCAGCAGCAGCGACCCGACTATCTACTGTAATAGGAAAAATGTTCTAATGTTACTGATAAAGCAGCAGCCATAAAGATAAGGCTGGATTCCCTTTCGCCCGTGCGGTGAGCACTAGTGGATAGGTTTCAGGCTCCACGCTGCTGCCTCTCAGCCTGTTCTCCGAAGAACACGGGGCGCGCACGCGCCGGCTGCGTGCTGATGGGCTCTTCACCCGCGGGGTAGCGCTCCCAGGGGTTTCTCTTCCCTTGACGCCCTTGCTTTATCCATCTGGCATCCCTGCTCGGCCCCTGGCTGCCCCACAGCGTGCCTGCCTTGCGACGCTGCGCGGCTTTTGCCGTGGGTTTGCTTGGAGGGGGGTCCGCAGGAGAGGGCTGTGGGAGCCGGGGGGTGTCTTTTGATGCAGCGGTTGTAGAGGTAATAGAGACCGTAGATTTGCCCCTAGTGCTCTGCCATAGTGTTGGTCTCCTTGAATGTTATTCTCCTCTCCATCATTTTAGGGCTTCCCACAGCGTTATTCCTGCCTGGCTCGGCTGGGCAGGCGGAGACAGGACCAGTCTGGCTTATGGTCAACTCTCCGGCTAAGCAGCCCCCGTCCGTCCCGCACCCCGGAGAGCTGCCACCTTGGAGGGGGCTCTTGTTCTGAATGGTGTCTGCTGTTGTCGGTGGGATTACAGTGCCACAGCAAACCCGGTGCTGTGAACAAATGGGCGAAAAAAATAAAATGCTTATTTTTAGAACTGGAACCATGATAAATACGTGGAATTTGTCCAGGGTCTGCCTGCCTGTACCTTTTTGAAATGCAAAGTGCATGTTTGTTAAAATACCTCTCCAAAGGTCAGCATAACCTAAGAAATAAATGTGCTGCCCTTTTGGAAGGCAGGTGAAGTTTCAGATGTGCGATAGCTGCTTGCAGTTGAGAGCACGTTGTCCCCATAATCCAAATCTGTTTCAGTGCAGCCCGTGGGGATGGAGATGCTGCCCTCCAGCCAGGGCTTCTTTTGCGGGTTTCAGTGAGGAGCCCTGCACTGTTCTTAACCCTTCAGTTCAGCTTTTCCTTCCATTTTCCTGGCTTACTTCACATTCGCTGAAGCCCCGCTCGTGCGTTGAGCATCACGTTTGCGGTTGGTGAGAGTAGGGATGAAAATTGGAAAACTCTGGAATGAAAAGAAGCAAAGTGCTGGATGGGACCTCAGGACGTCACCCCGGGGGACCCGGTGAGTTCGTGTCCCACGTGCTGATCTAGCCAGCCCACGGACATGCTTACAAGGCTTAGGGACTGAAGTATCTGAGAACCTTACATTTTTTAATCCTTTTAGCTTCCTGCGAGGTGGAGGAATACTATTACTCTCTCTTAGGCACGGAAGTGAGGCATAAAGAGAAGAAATTACTTGCTCAAAGTGTTATAGGAATCTCATAGCTGAAAAAAAAGAGTTGGCGTAGCTCTTTGCCACCGGTCAGGGCACCAGCACCCTGGGGTAGGGTGGCAGTTCTGCCACGAGCTTGGCTGTCCTTATCCCACTGGCGGGGTTTTGGGTGGGAAAGCAGAGGCAGGAGAGCAGAGGGTTTGGGGAAACAGCAGAGGGACTGAAATGTGATCCAAACTATGGAAGCCAAGCCGCAAATTAGGGCAATTCAAAGGCACAAACATCCTGTTGAGCTCGCCTAGTCCCCGTCGGTACGTAATGAGGAAAGCACATGCCCAAGCTCAGCTTCAGGCGTGTTTCAGTGGGAAAGCGCTGCCTGCCCTGCCTTGGGTTATGTCAGGCGATGTTCCTGGGGGCAACCGGCAGGTGTTCATGCGAGGGGGGAACGGCGTTATAAATAAATTATCCATTCATTTCCTTCTGGAGACTTTCCTATTGTTTAGCGACAATATGCTTTCCTGTTTTTTTAAAACAAGAAAAAAAAAAAAAAAAAAAAAAACCCCAAACCCTGGAGAAAGGAAAACCAAACAAAAGAGAAAAAGTGCAAACCCCGGNCCGTCGCGCTGCTGTCACTGTCACTCCCACCTCGGTCCAAAAGCGGCGTGAGAAGTACCTTCCTGGGAGCGGTGCCGGAGGGCATCGCATCCCGCCGCGCTCCGTCTGTACGCGTGTCTCTTCTCCGGCAGGTCGATGTGGAAGGCTGGTGCCGCACGGGGGGTGGACGCAGGGCGTTCTTGTGGTAGCCGAGAGGCGAACAAAAGCTCTCTTCCCTCCTTCCTCCTCCTGGCTGACACGGGGACGCTGAGGCCCGGGCGCTCGCTTTCACGGGGGAGTTATTTTTAACCATTTTAGAAAACAATGCAGCTCAATGGAGTACAAAACGAGGGGTTCTCTGCACGGGGAGCCGTGGCCCAGCGGGGCGAGGTGTGATGTGAAGGAGCAGCGCTGAGCCCACCAGGTCCCCCAGGACCCCTCGGAGGCTGGTCCATGGCTTGGCTTAACCCCCATCCCAGCTGCGGGGCGCAAAGGATCCATGAATCCGGATGAAAAACAGTGAGCCAGAGTGGGAAAGCGCATCTGGGAGAGGATTCACCCCGCATTGCTCAGGGCTACGTGTTGGCCGGGTTCATGCCTCTCTCTGCTAAGGAAACCCCAAACCGTCTTTCCTCTGCAGCAGCAGCGTTTGTCGGGAACACTTGGAGGCAGCCGCGCGGAGCGGCACCCACACGAGCAGCCATCTTCTGCATGTCAGCGCTTCGGGAGGCACAGCAATGAGGTTCCTCCTGGGAATACCCAAGAGAAATACCCGTACCTCTTACGAGTACGGCCAGGGCTGGCCCCGGGAACCCCGGATGCCTGGCACACGGAGATGCTGTGCCGGGCAGGGAGACCGCCCCGAAGGGATTTAACACCCAGGGGGGCTTCTCTCCTCCCCGGCTCCCCCAGGACTCTGCCCTCATGGCTCTGGCGTGGAAATGGGAATCCCCCCACTGGTGTGAGGGCAAGGATGTATTTATTTACATTAGCGCACGACGGGATTAACCATTACCGTGTGCTGCTCAGTGGTTGTCACGCGCAGTGCAAACGAAGGGATACAAAAGACCTTTTATTCAGCCACTGCGTTTGCCTGTCCTAATTTAGGACTGCCCTTTTTTCTTGATGCAAACAGGAACTTTTTGCCTTTGTAGCTCTTTGACTCCCATTGCAGGTGCTGGATTTCAAGGGCTGATCATGTCTTCAGATCTTGCGGGCAACCTCTCGCATTCACGAGGCAGCGGTTGCTTAGAGCCTCCGTGAGTTCAGGCACAGATGCAAGCCGCAGCCTCTCGCCGCCCCACCTGGGTACGGTTTTGCTTGCAAAAAAGGTGTCACAACTGCAGCCCTCCTGCCAGCGTCCCCAGCTGAGCTCCCGTCATCTTCTGGTGTTGCCTTCCAAGAGAGGAAAGCGTCCGAAAATCCTTCCCTTGTCACGAAGCAAAGCCAGGGGTTACGCATGGGGAGGAAGGGCCAGGCAGGCGGCTTCTAAAGCTTCAAACGTGGCAGTATACTTCAAAATAAATGTGTGCATGTGATGCAGCTTTATATTTAACAGGATGACTTGGAGCACCCAGGGTGCCTTCCGTTTTTGCTTTAAAAATCTACAAAGCCTGGTGCAGAGGGGAGGAGAGGTGGGGTGGGTGGGAAATGGGGAGACTGAAGTGCCTCTGTCACACCATGGTGGTGGTGGTGGTCATGGGAGCCCTGGTCCTGGAGCAGGGCCCCATGTGTTCAGGGATATGCAAAATAGATCGTCTCCGCCTCAGGGAACTTATAGATAAGGCTTAAGATTAAAATTTGGGTTTTTTTGATTTCTGCTTCACGCTTGTGCGAACTTCACTTGAGGCCTCAAATCTGCTTTTCTTGAAATTGGTCTCGAAATTGCTATTGACTTTAAATGCTGCAAGATCTCACCCATAAATTCTCCTTCTCCCATCTGTAAAATGAGGATGGCAGGATTTCTGTGCCATATGTGGTGCTGTGAAGCTGAAAACAATCATCATTTATAAAGTGCTTTGAGCTCAAATGGGAGGTTCTGTGTAAAGGCAAGGCTTTGGGGGATGAAATGTTCCTTAATCTGCCGGTTGCGTCCGATATCTGAACCAGGGGCTGGGTTGAACATTTTGGAAGAACAGTCTGGTGACGCAGAGGGTAGCGCTCCAGCTGCTAAATGTCTCAGTTTGTTTGTGTTCTTCAAAAGCTCCTGTTCATCGTTACAAAATTAAGGGACAGAGAAGCCAGTGGCAGCATGTCCCCAAAAAAGTCAGTCTCCTACATCTGCGTTCATCTTGAGCACCTCTGGTCTTAACAGCCACGGTTCTCAGAGATGGTGTGACTGTGGCCACCAGCTGGTGATGTAACAGCACGCGCATTGTAAATAGGAAGCGCGGAGCCACAGTCACAAGTGTTGGGGCCTTTCCGAGTGCAATAGGATGCATCTGATGGGAACAAAGGGATGTTCGTTTTCATCCAGCTCTGCAGGGCGTAGAAGGGAAGCTGCCTAACCTTCGCCCCAGGAGCCACATTTGCTTTTTATTTGCATACAGCTGAGGGCCAAATTGGCGCAACAAAGAGCAGGTTGGGGCCGCGCACAGCGTTTTAAGATTAAACAGTGCGGTTCCCAGCCAGTGATGCCAAGCACGCGTGGCGCGCCAGTCGAGTCGCCCGGGCTGAGCTGCCGCCTGGCTCAGGTCACTGCTGACGGAGCTGCCGGTTTCTCCTTTTGCAGACACGAGCCACCAGACCCGCTCCGTCTCCAGCCGCCCCTATTACAGTTTGCCCAACAGCAGCCATGAGAGACGCTCGGTCCTCGCTATCACGGAGCCGCCGCGTTTCCACTCCCAAGCCAAAGGCAAGAACGTGCGCCTGGACGCTCACTCCCGCAAGGCCACGCGGAGGAACAGTTTCTGCAACGGGGTCACCTTCACCAACCGGCCCATCCACCTCTACGAGAAGGTCAGGCTGAAGCTGGTGGCCGTGCACCACGGCTGGAGCGGGGCCCTACGCTTCGGCTTCACCATTCACGACCCATCGCAGATGAGCTCTGACGAGATACCAAAGTACGCCTGCCCGGACCTAGTGACCCGACCTGGATACTGGGCCAAAGCTTTGCCAGAGAGGTTTGCTGTGAGAGACAATATCTTGGCCTTCTGGGTTGACCGTCATGGGAGAGTCTTCTACAGTATTAATGACGAGGAGCCAATATTGTTTCACTGTGGTATTAAAGTTTCCGGTCCTCTCTGGGCACTCATAGATGTCTATGGAATTACCCATGAAGTGCAAATACTAGGTAAGTGTGTGTTTTTGCCCTTGACTTGCTTTTCTGGTTGCTCTTTCCACAGAGGCATGATCTATCTGGTTGATCATTTCTATGGGACACCTAAGAAAACTAACTTACTATTGGTTTTGTACCTCAAATGAACCATTTTTCTTTTGCCAGCAGTGGGGACCCAGAAAACAACGTATTTCAGAGGTGTCAGTGATGGAAAGTCCTAAGGCTGTGCATTATAGCAGCCATTTGAAGGGATAAATGGAAATCTTTACATGTAGCTTTACCCAGCTTTTTCTGAGCTCGATGTGCTGCTATGGTGTGGAAAAACATAGTGCTGCTTTACAGCAAGGTCCCAGGGACTGAGGGGGCAGAGGTGACCAGTTCGGGCTTCCCCTGTTCTTTCCCAGCTACCAGTTACTGCCGGTCCACTGGAAAACTACCCCCCATTGCCCAAGGGTTTCCTGGCACCCTTCCCCAGCCCCTCTTTCAGCTCTTGGCCTTGGTTCCCACCTCGGCCGGCAGTTTCACAAGCTGCGTTTGCAGGCGTAACCCGACTCGTCCTTCCCTTCCGCACGGGCATCACTGTACGTCTGCAAAGCACCGGCTGCAGCACAGGATGCAGCCCACCAGCTGAAGAGTGATGAGAAGACGTAGCACGAGCTCCCGTGTGCTTCAGGGTCCTTGCCACCGCATCGCCCCGCACCCCTAAGCAGGTCGCTGCGTTCAGGTGGTGCCCGGCTGGTTTACAAGCATCATCCTTGGGGAGGGATGCAAGAGGGGATGAATTTGTTTCCATTAGCGAACCGAGGCCGATTGCCATGGAACAACTTCCCTTTCCTGACTTTTACAGCATCAGAATTTCAAATGAATTCAGCGTTAGATGGAGTGTTTTGAGCTAGTCTACACCACAGGGAATCCTTTTAAAATACAAGAGTGTCGCCCTTTCCTGGAGGCTCCCAGGAGCTGATTTAGTTTTAACAGCCAAGCTAAGCTGCACCTGCTGGAGGGGATGGTGCCTCCATCCTCACCCTGAACAGACACCAGCGATAAGCTGTGAAATTGTTAGTCCAGTGGGCAGGCAGCTCCATCACATATTCTTCTGAATGGTACCAATTATTTTACAGCCGAGAAGGCTACATGTAAACAACGCTTTGCCCTGCCTGCTCTGCCTCAAATGTGTAATTAAACCTTACCAGTAGCTTATCCTGTAATTGCAACTGTGATGGACTCCAGCCCGTGGTGCTCATCACAGAGGTGAAGGAGCATTTGCTGTAGTGGCCAGTACAGCTGCTTCACCAGAGCAGTCCTTCTTCCTCATTAAATTATAGTTAGAAAAATAAAACGCAGCTTATTTCTGCCCCCACCCCCAGTCCTGCAACGTGCAGAGTGAAAGTCTTGGCCTGAGGACACCCGTACTCTTGATTTTTTCTTTTGGATGGAAGTCCTAAGCCCCACAAACTGGCCCAGGAATCAGGGCGATGCTCAGCCATCCGGAGCACCAGGGGACCCAGCCTCCTTGCTACAGATGTGGTGGTGTCGAAGCGGACATGTTTGTCTCTCTGTGTCTTCCTCCCAAAATTTTGCAAGTCGAGAAAGCTGTGAAATATCGCCCAAATGCAGATACGCAAAATGCATCTTTCAGCATCGTGAGGCTTGGATGTGTCTTACTCCTCTGTGGGAGCATTTCTTGCCAGACAGCCTGTGCCTGCTAGAAGCAGCTGGTCCAGCCATCAGCCTGCACTGGTGGCCTCCTGCACGGGCTTCTGAGCAAAGGCAGCCTCTGCTTTGCAGCTGCTGGGTGGATTTGGATGTTTTTCCTTCTTTGGTAAGAGCCCGGTGATTTTCTCCTCCAAGGAGCAGGCAGTGTTGGTGCTGGGATGCTTCTCCCCTCTCCATCTTTGGGGAGACCAGGAGTCTGCTTCATTCACGTTCACTCTTCATCTGCTTCGACTTTGCTCAGCTGGTTAATGCCTTCCCTTCGCGGTGAAGGGTCCAGGCGGCCCCGAGCAGTGCTGGAGGGAGGAGGAAGGGCACTCCTGAACCTCTCCACACCTTTAAATCCCCCCTCCAGCCTGGCATGGCTGAGGTGAAAATCTGGGAAATGAGTTAAGGGTCATCGTCCTGACTTTCCCTTTGCTGTGAAAGGGGAAAAGAACTCTCTAACTGTAAAAACGTTCTTTGTAACACCTGCAGCAAGTAGCTTTTGTGACAAGCTCTCAATTCAGAATCTCTGTGGTGGTGTGAACACCCCTGAGATACAAAGCTTGAAATCTTCTTGGAAAAGGACCTCTCTTGGACATTCCTGTGCCTAGACACCTCACAGCTGTAAGGCAATGACAAGGAGTGGAAAAGGAGTATCTATTCATGCTTGTGCTCATTCACCCATCGCTGTGTGGCAGATTTGGCTCGCACGAGACCTTTGGACAACAGGATATTGAGAAGTTTCCTTTTTTTATGGAGCACCCTCAAAGCTATTAGTCCCCTCTACCGAGAAAGCTGTAGGACCACACTGGTTTACAGCTTTTCCCAGTTCACCAGTGCAAGGAGCTCCCAAATTACACGGGTACTTCATAACACTTGTTTTTCCTCAGCTAGTGCCAAGATGCAGCCATTTCTCTGCCTGCTCCTCATGAGACTCCACCGCTAGCCTTTCATTAGTGGTTGACCTCTGGCTAATTTTTCCATTGCTTTTCCATTCAGAGGAACAGAATTCAGATACTCTGTAGCCTGAAATAATAACCATTATAACCGTAAAAGCAGGCAACTGTATCTTGACTCTAATGTCCCTTATCCCTGGGTTTATCTCACAGATAGCATGTTTGCAGAGACCATGACCACTGCCCGTCTCAGCACGGCCCGTCTCAGCACTTGCCTTCCGCAGAGCAACCATGATTCCGCCAACTTCAATAACAACGAACTGGAGAATAACCAAGTGGTGGCCAAAATTGCAAACCTAAACCTAAGTCGGGTTCCAGGACTGGCGACAGACAACCACATCATCCCCTGTTGCCCAAACCGACGGCAGCGTGCCCAGGGGGTCCCAGCCTTCCTGGACACAGACCTGCGATTCCACCCAACCCGTGGACCTGACATCACCTTTTCTCAGGACCGGATGGTTGCGTGCACCAACTGGCAAGAAAGCAATAGGACTTTGGTGTTTTCTGACCGGCCTTTGCACATCGGTGAAAGCCTCTTTGTGGAAGTAGGACATCTGGGGTTGCCATACTATGGGGCCCTTTCGTTTGGCATCACTTCTTGTGATCCGAGTACTTTACGGACAAATGAGCTCCCAGCAGATCCAGACTTTCTCTTGGACCGCAAGGAGTACTGGGTGGTTTACCGAGCGTTCCCGGTCCTCAACAGCGGCGACATTCTCAGTTTCATGGTCTTGCCGAACGGAGAGGTGCACCACGGGGTGAATGGAGTCAGCCGAGGAATGCTAATGTGCGTGGACACCTCACAGTCTCTCTGGGTGTTTTTTACAATCCACGGTGTAATCAACCAGCTCAAAATACTGGGTAAGTGCAGCCAAAATAAATGACAAGGGGGACCACCTGGCTGGTGAAGTTTCCTGGGCCAGAAGAGGAGCTGCGGGTTTGCATTTGCAGCGTTGCCTTTAGCAGGTGGTCATCAACGTGCAGAAGCAGCTCCTGATCTCACCTTGTGTTTGCAAACGAGAGCGAGCGAGACGTAGTAGCTGTCACATAGATGTGCGCAGCCCATATAAGTCCCCCAGAAAGGGACGAGACTTGAGAGGTGACATAGGCAGCAGGTAGGGAGGCAGGGATGGCTGGCGGGGGGACGCCTGGTTTTCAGAGGTGTTATTTTTAAAAGGGTTTCTTTATAAACCAACCGTTCCAGCCAACAGGTATTAGACTCCTGCCTTGGTAAGGGCGATGATTTTTGTGAGCGCGGCTCTGGTGTAAGCACGTGTGTTGCTGATGGGCAGTAGCCACTCCCCAAGCGCTGCCAGAGCTTGGCTATCAGGTCTCACTTCTGATCTGTTGCTGGTGACCAGTTACAGTGCTTCTCCTTTCCTCTTGTTAAGGATTCTGCCAGAAAAGCAGATGTTGACAACTCTGCAAAGCAGGTTTTTCTCATTTAAAGCAATTCCCTTTCCCAGCTGCCCCTGACCTGACAGCGAGACAGCGATAGCTTGAGGCTGCTGCTGCTGGAGAGATCGGGGCCGTGGGGAAGTGACTTTACGCCCCAAATGATGGCTGTCAGATAACCCGGTGCTCGCCGCGCTGAATCACAGAATCACAGACTGGTCAGGGTTGGAAGGGACCTCTGGAGCTCACCCAGTCCACCCACCCCCACCAGAGCAGGGTCACCTACAGCAGTTGCACAGGACGGCGTCCAGGCGGGTTTGGAATGGCTCCAGAGTGGGAGACTCCCCCACCTCTCTGGGCAGCCTGTGCCAGTGCTCTGCCACCCTCAAAGGAAAGAAGTTCCTCCTCATGTTAAGATGGAACTTCCTATATTCAAGCACTGAAGCACTGACCAGAAATTGTACAATGGCATAGTGAAGTCCGGGTCCTGGAGGTCACATCCAAAATCATGCTCCTATATCATTACGAAGGGGCAGCACTTAACTCATCAGCCAGACTTTACCCTAAAGCATGCGTGGGCTGGGGGGCGTTTCGCGGGGGTTCGGGTGTCCCTCGGCCCCGCGGCGGGCTCAGCTCTCTCCTGTGTTTGCAGGCACGGTGCAGTCCAGCCCAGTGACCGTGTCTCCCTCAGGATCCCCCGGCGGCTCGCAGTACGATAGCGACTCGGACATGGCCTTCAGCGTCAACAGGTCGTCGTCTGCTTCAGAGTCATCGCTCGGTAAGGAGAGCCTATTCCTCGGCACCCGGCTCTGCCGGCGACGCCGGGACAGGAACCCGGGCTGAGAGACGATGCTGGGGCTACGCACGACAGCAGGGCCAGGTTACGGGGGAGATGTTACATCTCCTGCGAGGCCAACAGAAATAATGGGGAGAAAACACAGGGCAGGGAGAAGATTTTCATGGACTGAAGAAGGGCTGCCCTTGCTGCAGCAGCAGTGCTGCGGGTGCGGTGTCGTGTCTGGGGGTCTTACACCGCCCGGACCGCTGCTTTCTGCACTGCCCAGGCTCTGCTGCTGCAGGGATGCCCATGTAAACGCTCAGGTGATGGTGCTTGCATCTCAGGCGGATGGCCCTGCGTATCCCCAGTACCGTTCCCCACACGCGCTGTGCAGTGCCGCAGCCGCCCGGCGCGGCCGCTGAGACGCAGGAGCACCCTGCGTGGAGCACAGCTCCTTCGGGGGGAGCGGGGCTCTGCACACCCATGTCATGAGACGGGTGCGCAAAATCACAGCCCTCCTCGGGGAAGCCCAGGCGAGCTGTGCTTGCCCCATCTGTAGAAGAATGGATGGCAGGCTCTGCCCGGAGCTGTACCTGTGCTACCAGTTAGAATGCGCTTGGTCAAATGAACCAGGCAATGACGAAGGAAGGAAGAGCCTTAAAAACTGACTTGAGTGAGCGTGTGTGTTGTATGGTGTCAGGTTTGTACCGTCCTGGTGACTAAATGGTCTCATTCCCTCCTCCTCTCTTGCAGTGACTGCTCCCAGCTCCCCCCTCAGCCCCCCCATCTCTCCCGTCTTCCCCCCTCCGGAGCCATCAAGCAGCAAGAACGGGGAATGCACCGTCTGCTTTGACAGCGAGGTGGACACGGTGATCTACACCTGCGGACACATGTGCCTCTGCAACACCTGCGGTCTTAAGCTGAAGAAGCAGCTCAACGCCTGCTGCCCAATCTGCCGACGGGTCATCAAAGATGTTATTAAAATATACCGCCCTTAGCGCCCGGCTCGGGCTGTAGGAAGGGGGAACGCCGCTAGCAGTAACCATGCCTTTCCGTCCCTGCTTATGGGTTATCGTGCTGGTCAGTCGTTATCAAGTGGCTCGTTATCTGTGTTTCCTTATTTGACTGGTAGGGCACAATTCAGGGATAAAATTGAGCTGAGGATCATGTGGGGCCCAACGGCACGGCTGCCGCGCTGGCTAGGCTGTGTGCCCACGGGCGAATCCAGGGAATTGCGGTCTGGACCTGACCCAGCTGCAAATGAGAAATTTCCCAGGCAAAGGCTCTTTTTTTTCCTCCTCCTCCTCCTCCAGAGGAGGCTCGCTGTGGTGTGAGTCGGGAAGGGGAGGTTGCCACTTGGTCAGTGCCGGATGCCACTGGAGCTTCCCGACCCCGAAACCCTAACAGCTCTGGGCTGCTGCCGGGTGCTTGCACTGGGGTGGAACAAAATTAGGGCATGGCCAAAATTAGGACCCAGTGGGAGGGTTCAAAGTGGACAAAACTGATCTGGAAACGTCATGTTCATCTGTGTAAGGGGAATTAGCAAAGGCCAACATAGTAGCGCAGCCAGATTCTCACTTGTTGGGGTTTCACCCCCGGGAACAGGCTTGTGGGGCACATGGAGAAGCTGGTCTGGACTTAGCTAAAGCAGCTTTTGCTTTCTGTGGCAGAGCAGGGACTTTTTGGCCAGGGAGGCTGAGACCCAGGGAGCGGCCGTGGGGTGGCAGTGAGGACCGGGAGCCCACGGCGAGCCCCAGCCGAGCCCAGCGTCTGCGGCAGCGATGGGCTGTCCGGGCAGCGCCCGCATGTCTGGCTGCCGCAGCCGTAACTTGCAGCCTGGGGATGAGACGGGTGTTCGGACGGGCACGCTGCAATCCCGGCTGAGGAGAAGCGCGGGGCTACCGCCCTCTGCGGCGATGGCGTGTGTCACCTGCGGGCACACGCGCCTGCGTTCTGCTCCGCTCCTCTTGGCGGGCGGCGTAGCTGCCGTCTCACACACCGTCCTGCCCACCTCGCCTCCCCTAGCTCTTCCCCGGGCAGGGCTCAGCCTTCCTCCCGCCCCACCGCCGGGATTTTTTTGGAGCCTGTGGTGAGAAATGCATTTCTGACCCAGTCCCAGCAGGCTCAGCTTTTTTTTCTGAGGACTGTGTATGTGCTCACTTTACCTGAATTTTCTCCTGCCTTTCCAGGTTTCCCAGCACAGCTCCCAGCTGCTCGGACAGTGGGTCCCAACAGTAGATGAGAACTTTTTTGAGATGAACAGGGATCTATCCCACTTGGTTTCACTTGGGAGGAGGAAAGAAAAAGGCTCTGGGGCTATTATTAGATGCTGGGACTTAAAAGGCAAATGGGTTTCAGCTGTGATATTAGACAGCTACAAGCAGCAGCAACCTGGATGAGCTGGGCACCGTCCAAGCAGGCGGCGGTGGGGCCGGCACGGGGAGCTCGGTGTCCTCCTCCCTGCTGCTCCCGCGGGAGCTGCCCTCCGTCCTCCGTCCACTCCCAAAGGCTCCTCTGCAGTCCTTCAGCCCCGGCCTGGCCACTTTCCAGCTGGTCCAGGTTCATAAAGAGGGGAAGGGAGAGGATGCAAATGGGAGGGTGAGAGTCATTCTGGTGTCACTCTAGCTGGGTGACCATGTGCCAGCGAGTGCGTAAGAACGGCTTTCTTCAGAAAGGTGCAATTTATCACATTTTAGTCCAAAAAAAAAAAAAAAAATAGCAACCCCTGTACATTTCAGGGCTTCTGGGCACAGAGGGGCAGCCGGACATCATCAGTGCCTCTCACCTCGCCTTGCCATTCCCGGTAGCCGTGGGTGCGCTGCCGCCTCTCGCGGTGCCGCTGCCGGGGTGGGGGTTTGGCGGTGCCGCGCTTGGTGACCCGCCGGCACTCGGCCCCATCCCAGCCCCGCTCTGCCATCCCGGAGAGAGCGCCCGGGGGAGCAGCTCCCCCTCCTTCTGCCGCGGGCCGTGGCTGCTCGGCGGCTCTTCCAGCATGACAGCTCACAGGGCACAGAGAAAACTCCCCCCCCCCCTCTCGAAGAGCTAATTAACTTTTTAAGTGTATAAATGAGAGGCTGCTGTAGAGTGAGATCCCTCAGCCGTTGCCCTGCTGCACCGGCGCGAGAGCCTGCTGGCTTTGCAGAGCCCTGCGTGGCAACCGGGCTCGTGCCTGAGGGTGCTCAGCCCTCAGCAGAGCCACCGGCGCTGCCTCCCTTTGCGGAGCGGGGTCTGGCCGCCGGCACGGCGACGGCAAAGCGTGTGAGCGCGGGATGAACGGTTAGCGCAGGTGGGTTAGCGCCTGCCTGGTGAACGGGCTCAGCGGGAAGCCTTTGCGTGGTGAAGATCTCAAGGGAAGTTGTCTGACTCCGTAGCGGGCGAGGCTAGCTTGGATCAGGTTTTGGCTAGCAAAGGCCAGCGGCCATCCCTGGGGCTGCTGTCCTGGTTTCAGGGCTGCCCGGTCCCTTTCGGTGGCTGCACACAGCTGCTACGGGCAGAGCAGAGCGCAGTCGCTTGGCCGACACCTCAGGTCCTCAACGAGTGGTACTAATTGCATCTCTGGGGTGGGTTTATTTTTTTCCGGTGTAGCTCTCATTTTTTTTTTCCAAGCCAGCAAGGAGAAACACCGAATCCGCCCCAGGCTGCGTCCGAGCTGTTCAGGACACATTGCAGGGGTTGAATTTTTGCTTGTAGCAGCCGAGACTGGATTCCAGAAGGGCAGCATCCAGCGGGGCCAGCAAGGGAGCCAGCTCCTCCAGGGCAGTGACAGGGGTGACGGGGGCCAGAGTGCCGCCACGCAGCCAGCGGGACGTGAGAGCAGCGGACGTGTCGCCCTGCCTATCCCAGAGCAACGGGAATTTTCCAAAATAGGCCTCTTCTAAAAGATTTCCAGGAAAAGGTAGCCTCTTACAGATTTAATTGTTAGTACTCGTATTGCTATTTTTTTTAAACAGTCCGATGATATATGATTTGTACAGAAGATCTGTTTGTGCCTTATAAGGGTGTCTGTGCACTTTTTATCCTTTTTAAAGCAACTTTTAAAAAGAAAAAAAAAATAGGGGGAGAAAACAACACAGATCAATGGTAGTTTTATAGAATTTTGTGTTCACTGAGAATCCTGCTTTTTTTAGACATATATATATATTGGAGTGAAAAAGTGTTTATTTCCATGGATTTCCCCCCCTCTCCTCCTAACCTATTTGTTTAAAAATTAAAAAACAGGAAGAAAGAAAGAGAAAGAAGAGATGGGGGAACTCTTTTACTTTCCCCCTTTCCGAGACGGTTCCTCTCTTATCGTTACCTTTATGATTCAATACTGTGACCTGTACATCATGTTTAAGCTGAATCAGATTTTGGACCTCTGTATTAGGCTTTTCAAGCAAACCATTTGGGGGGCCGGGGGGGGAGGGCATCGCACGAGGGAGGGAACTGCACTTCTACATGTCAGTGCTCTATAGCGTTGTGTTCAGTGCCGTGTGTTTTACTTTTGTCCATTTACCTGTTTTACATTAATATAATTTTACTTGTTTATCAAACAAATAAAACTTTGGCTTGTAAAGAGTGCTCCCGGACGTTTAAAAGCGATTGAGCTGGAGGGTGAGCAAATCCTTTACTTCCAAAGCGTGGCAATACTAATACACAGAGGCAGGGCACCTCCGTTCAGCCTAGGCACCTATGCTTAAAAAAAAAAAGAAAAAAAAAAGAAAAAAAAGGCTCTTTAAATACCTTGCATGAGCTTTTGCTTTGCCCTGGGTCACTGCACAGTGGCTGCTCCGTCCCATGATGGGCAGAGCAGGGTGGGGGGATTCCTGGCTCATTTAACCTTGAAAGTTTGGCCAGCCACTGCAGTAGAAGCAGTGTGCATTTTAGGGCTATGGAGGTGGGGGGGGTCCTGTGGCAGATGCCCTCTCCAAGTGCCTCAGATTCCTCATCCAACCTGCACTGCCTCAAGCAGGGCAGCTGCCAGCCTGTCCCCTCTCCTGTCCCCGTAGTGGGGCTGTGGCAGCCTGGGGACCGCGCCGGCTGGCCCAGAGAGGGGTGACGCAGACATGGGCAGGAGGGCTTTTGTCTCTTTTTTCTTTCTTTTGTTTTTCTTTTTTTATTTTCCTTTCTTTTTTGTGCGTGTTGTTTTGTAGCAATGCCTGGCTCTCTATTTCACAAGCCGAGGCCAACAGAAGTCTGCTCTGTAAACTGTTTATATCCCCAAATGTGGCCCGCCGAAGCCAGACACCAGTCAAGCAGCCTCAGATGTGGCTTAAAGCAGAGTGGAAGAATTCATTCATAACTCTGCCCTGGCGAGAACACAGCCATAGTTAAGCATTTGCACGAAAACCCTCGTGAGCTGCAGGTGGCGAAGGAGCCCCACAATGGCTATTTATGCCAAAAATGCCTTTTTATAAACTCTGCTGCCCCACTTTATCCGGAGAGCTGATCCTTGAGAGCTGCCAGCAGACTAATGCTGTGTGCTGCCCGTCTC
>VUYV01000025.1:1154459-1294338 GCA_008711295.1 Anarhynchus alexandrinus
GCCAGCCCGGGTGCCGTGACGCACGTACCAGCCCAAACTGAGCCTCCCATGGCCAAAGCCCAACTCTCGTTAGCGCTCTGCCAGCTCCGCTCGCGGCACGGCCGCACAAGCGCTGGAGATCTGGGCAGCAGCCGGCACCGCTCAGCGCCAGGAGCAGTGGGGACATGGGGCCACGGCATGGCACCGCGCCGGCTCCGAGGACCTGCCTGAGGTGGGATGGGCTCCACATGGCCATGCTGGTGCAATACTTCAGGTTCCGTCACGGGCCCCGAATTTCTCCCCAGCACACTCATCTGTTGTTGGGTGGCAAATGGCAGCATCAGGGTGGGTGCTGTGTGCTGGGCTACTGATGTACAAGCCCGGCACAGCGCGTGGGCAGGCAGGTGCTCGCTCCTGGCACAGGGGATGTGCTGCAGGCAGGAGAGCCAACACCGGCTGTCGGGGGGAGCAAGACGGGCCCCGATGCTCCGTGCAATGCAGCAGGCACCGGGCTGTGACCTGCATATGGCCCTTGCAGCCCTGTGCGGGCTGGGGGGGTTATGGCCACCTGAAAGCCAGAGGTGAGCATGGACAAGGCTGGCACGTCCCAGGCCAGCAGGCGGTGAGCCGGGCCGGCAGAAGATGCTCTTGCAAGTCTTTTTTCCCCTTCTCGCCCACCTTTTATCAAGCACTGTGTGTGTACAATACCACAGCCCTCCGCTAGAAGGCACTTGGGGTCTGGGCTCCACTGCCTGCTCTTGCCTCAGCCTTCTCAATTAATGTAGCCCCATGCCTCAGCCTACCTGAAGACACACACCCCCACCCCCACCCCCCCNNNGACCCCTTTAGGATGGGCACTTCCCAAAATCACCAGGCTCTACCTGCTGGCTTGAGCTCAAAGCAACACAATTTCTACACTTGCACTGCCCCATTTGCTACGACACTCATCTGGTCTTGGGCACAAAGGTGAAACGCAAGGAGCTGTCAGGGTCCCCATGACTGCTGCTGCCAGGCACTGCTGTGTGGGGTGGGGAGCACGGTCAAGGCTGCGTGGATGGACGGCACATCCTACTGCTGCAGGGCTGGGCGGGTTGGCTCTGCAGTGCTGCTGTGTCTACTGGGTCATAGGGATGGGAAGAAAAAGCAAAGCTTTGCTGCGCACTGTTTAACCTGGCGATGACATTTCTCCTTCTCATGAGCACTGGGGTACACCCAGGACCTGCAACATGGGGACCAGGCTAACACCCCGCACGGGAGTGTTGATACAGCAGCAGCATCCCACAGCCACAGCTGCACAGGGGAACCCCCCCTCCCCGTGCCAGTGCAGCGCAGAGACACTACACACATACCCACACCTGAACCCTGCTCCTGCAGCGTGTCCAGCGTGGGATACCCAAGAGGTGACCTGGGGCACAGCAGCGATGGAGGAGCTGGGTTCTTTGTGGCCAAGGACCCCAAGTCAAAAGTTGGAGCATCGTGACCTGCCCCAGCCCTGTTGCAAGGGATGGCGCAGCCAGAAGCCCCCACACAAACACAGCACTGCCCCATTTGTCTCCCAGACAAAAACACTCAATGACAGAGAAACACTTCACCTGGAGATGGCTCCTCTGTGACACGAGGGAGTGCAGCTCAGTGGAGATGCGCGCACGGCTCCTCGCCGGTAGCACCATTGCAGTGACAAGCGGTGTGTGCTGGAGCCCAAACCAGCTCCTCAGGCAGAGCTGCCACAGCTCCAGGCAGGAGAGCAGTATAACCCCCCCGAGACAGCCGCTGTGCACCACCCCAGACATGAGCCAGCCAGACACANACCTGAACCCTGCTCCTGCAGCGTGTCCAGCGTGGGATACCCAAGAGGTGACCTGGGGCACAGCAGCGATGGAGGAGCTGGGTTCTTTGTGGCCAAGGACCCCAAGTCAAAAGTTGGAGCATCGTGACCTGCCCCAGCCCTGTTGCAAGGGATGGCGCAGCCAGAAGCCCCCACACAAACACAGCACTGCCCCATTTGTCTCCCAGACAAAAACACTCAATGACAGAGAAACACTTCACCTGGAGATGGCTCCTCTGTGACACGAGGGAGTGCAGCTCAGTGGAGATGCGCGCACGGCTCCTCGCCGGTAGCACCATTGCAGTGACAAGCGGTGTGTGCTGGAGCCCAAACCAGCTCCTCAGGCAGAGCTGCCACAGCTCCAGGCAGGAGAGCAGTATAACCCCCCCGAGACAGCCGCTGTGCACCACCCCAGACATGAGCCAGCCAGACACAGGTTCACAAGGGTGCTTGAAACCAGTCAAGCAGTTTCTTTTTATTTCTTAAAAAAAGGGAAAAAAAAAAAACCAGACAAAAAAAAATCCCATCAAAAAAATCAACCCCAAAACCCACTGAATAAAAAAAAAAATCAACCCCCTAATGGTGAAAGTATAGATAGGGCATTTACACAGCTACATCTATCTTCCGCTGACCCCCCACCCACCCACAGTAATGTAGATTTATACGCGCCTACATAATACAGCGAGACACGGACAGACAAACAGGCTTCGAGAGCCTGCGAGGAGCAGCAGGGCGCAGCGGGGGCCGCCAGCCTGCCAGGGGATACCCTCCCTCCCCTGAAAACCCAGCTCTTCTTCCCCAAGCCGTGGTGATGCCCCCCCCTTGCTGCACACCCCGGCCTCGGGGCTGCGCTGGTGGTGGGCAAGGAGGGAGGTTGGTCTTTGGCTGATGGGGCGATGCGCCTTGCGGCCAAGCTCAGGGTACCGAGTCTCCTGGCTGCCCTCCTCCTCCTCACGAGGTAGTCGGGGAGCTTGGCTGCATTTGACACGCGAGGTACAGAGAGGAGGCGCAGCCCGGCAGAGGGCACGCGTGGCTGCCGAACCGGGGCGGGGGGCACGTGTGGGACAAGGGAGGGCAAAGCCCTGCCAGCCCAGTGGCTCTTGGCATCTTCCCGACCGGAGCCGTTGTCCAGCCTGCGGTCCCTTCGCAGACAGAAGAGCGGTAGGAAGGGGTAATGCTGCAGGTGTCGGTACCCTACCGAGGGTGACCCCCACCTTGGGCACTCACCCTGCCTTCTCGGAAGCTCTTTGGGAACAAGGGAGCGATCCTGTCACGCGCTCAATGAGCCAAATACAGTACTTGTGTCAGCAAAATGAAGCACTACCAGTTCTGAGGTTCAGTCTGGGAGGAAAGCAGAAATAGCCCTCATTTAGTACGGAGGTCACAGAAATAGCATTGTCCCCTCTGAGGAAAGCCGGGGGCAGTGAGGTCTCTGAGACAGAGAAAGGAGAGACACTTCTGAGATTAAAAGGCCATTCAGCAAAGAAAGAGCAAGGAGACAGCGCCACAGGGAAAGGGCACGCAGCCCTTCCACCCTGTGTGAAACTGCCCGAGTGGATGGGGGCACAGGTCCAGCCCCTTCCCCGGACACGATGGGAGCTGGATTTGGCCGCTGGGCAGCTCTGGTTTAACTCTCCCTGTCCCCATTCCTTTCCAAAGCAAAAGGGATTTACCGGAGTAAGAGATGCGCACAGCCAAGGCAGCATTGTTCCCCCAACCCACCCTGCAACTCTCCCGGGAGCACATCAACACCTCGCAATGTGCCACGCACGGCACTTTGCTATAGGATTGGGCTGCAGATGTATTGCTTATTGCCAGCTCAGGTGAGTCAGCCCGATCGGAGGCTGATGTGCCACCAGAGAAAACCATAGGTGGGAGGGAGAGGAATCAGCTGGAGGCTGGGGTGTACGAATTCCCACGGCTAAAAATGAACTTTGGGGCTTCTGGGGTTGAGGCCGGACTGGGACGGTCAGGGCTTCTCTGTCAGATCAAACCAGGGTGGGGACAAACTGCCCCATCACCCTCCCAGAATGACCCTGGCCTGAGGCACTATCATTTTCATCCTGTACGCAGACAGAGGTATCTTGAACACCACATTTCCAGGGTAGAAAAATATGGGACAGAGAAGGAAGTGAGCGCTTTGGGGAGTGCACAACACTCCTGCAATTCTGCCAGCCTCAAATTAGAGGGGAAACTATAATTGTTTTCAGCAGCAAAACAATGTGGCTGTGGAGCTGCGGCTGCAGCGCTTACACTCGCAATTAGACTAGAAAGGGCAACAGGGCTTGGTCAACAAGGAACCCACAGAAGCGCCAGGTTTAAAGCTCTTCCGGAGAGAGAAATGTGGCCATGAATCTGCAAGTAGCCAAGTAGAGGAGGGAAGAAAGCAGCGCTGGGGAATGACAGCTCAGCCACGCTCATCCTCCTGCTGGGATAAGCAACACTGCAGGCAAGATTAGGCTTGGCAGGCAGGAATGTCAGCGTGGAAAAACCCCAGGCTCTGCTCGACCTGAAGCCCCCCCCAAACAGCCCACCACGCAGGATGAAATGAAAAGTACCTGGAAGACAGGCAGATGGGGTGACAAACAAGGCAGGGAGCCCCTGAGCACCAGACACGCCTCACAACTGGTTGTGATGAGGAGCTGAACTCCCATATTCTGGATTGCACTTGATAATATCAGCACCTACTGAAGGACCCACCTCCTGGCTGCTGCCCGCCAGCCCGGGGAAGCTCTGTGGGTCGCGGGAACGCGTGGTCCCCTATTAGTCCAACAGGCAGGGCAGTCTGTGTGGGAAGGAAAGCAAAGCATCCTCTTTCCAGGGCTTTCGGGGTCACTTTGGTCCTCTGTGCTTTGCATAGTATTCTTCAGCTACCGAAGCAAAACACCTCTTGTTGTTTGACTGCAATGCTGCACGGGAGAATCCTGCATAGTGTCCTGGATCAGCACAGAGAGGACCTGTTATATACGTGTGTGTGTGTGCGTGTGTGTATTTTTGTATATTTTGTTTTCCACCAGGAGGATGTTGAAGTTAACACTTGTCGTAGAGCGGGGAAGGACGAAGGGACGGTCCCGTGGCATGCACAGCAGGGGGAGCAAGGCACAGCCCTTATCCAGAGTGCAACACCTCTGCCTGCACATACACGCAGAGCTACAGGGACCCCCTTCTCAGCAATCATTCCTTCTTTTTGCCACATTCCATATGGCTCTGCTACACACCTGGACTGAGCAATGTGACCTACAACATTTGACGGTGACCCTGAGCCTCAGGGAAAGGCAAATCCTTTTGTGCGGCCAGATTTCCTTTGCTGGTACCACGCCACGCTTCACTTCTCTCCCTGGCTACCACCATATTTCTTTTTAATTCCCCATACAGGTGGCAAAAATGTCTATCAAGGTCCATCTGCCCAGCACGGAGAACCATGGTAGCCATCGTATGCCACGAAGCTTGGCCAGAGCAGCCCCGGCTGCACGGCTGGGCTGCCAGGCACTGCCATGGGAGCGAAGCGCTCAGGGGGACACGGGGAGAAGGGTGGGTGGGAGCACACAGGTGGACAGGGGAGGCTGAGCTGCTTCCTCCATGCTGCCACCAACGGGCACCAGCTGGGATGCGTGGGATCTCAATTATTATCTTTTTTTTTTTTTTTTTAAAAGCCAGCCTCACGGAGAACTATAAATTAATCTGCTAATTAAATACTCAGGTGAGAGACCGGGGAACCTCCAGCCATGCAAGCAGAGGAGCGGCTATGGCTTCTTCCGTAGGTAATTGGAAGGGATCCAGCCCTCCCAGCATGGCCCCCCAGTCAGGACCTTGCAAAACCACCAGCCGCTGCTGTTCTTCTCACGAACTTCAAACAAAGTCCCTTCTTTAAAGCTGTTGGTCTCCTCGTCGCCTTCAAAATCTGCCACTGCCACATAGAGAGCTTCCCTGGCGATGTCTGGACTGGAGACGGGGGCTGAGGTCCTCTCCTTGGCTTCCCCTCTCTCCACTGGCTTGGATATGACCTTTGGGCTTATGCTGCTTTTCACTTTGGCTTCTTCTTGGATAGAGGCGGAGAGGAATGGCTTGGCTTTCGGAGGAACCAGCATGGGCCTCCCTGGCACTGGGGATGACCTGATTTCGGGTGCTTCCCGTGCTGGGGCCCTGAGCTCCGCTGCGAGGCCAGGGGCAGGACCCCCCATTTTCTTTGGGGGAGGTGGTCTGCGGGGTGGCACAACAGGGCGCTGAGGTGGGGGCTCCCTGGCTCCCGGGGTGTTTGCTGGGCCCAGGGGAGATTTGGGCAATGCCTCTTTCACGGTGTGGCTGTCCGGCTTGGGTAGGGGTTTACTCTCCGTGCTTGGCCGCTCCTGAAACCTTCCAGAAGCCTCCGAAGAGACCATGGCATTACTGAAGGAGCTTTCCCCAGCAGCGGTGTCCTGCTCGGAGGGTTTCTCTGGGCACTTTGCAGGTCTAAGCTTGCTTCGCAGGCTGCAAATGTCCAGTTTATCATCAGCTGGATGTGGGTCAGTTCGGGGGGCTGCAGCGGGTTTTGGCCTGATCTGAGGTCTTGACTTCAAGAATGGATTCTGGGTGATGGGCTCAGGCTTGTCCTCCACGGGCTCAGCTTTTGGCTTGGTTGGCTTGACAATGGGTCGGAGGTTTGGCTTCTTCACCTCCTTGGCTGACACCTTGTGTCCACATTCCAGTCCCATTTCGTTTTTCAGCTGGAAAAGTTTGCCTTTCTCTGGTTTCAGCTCGGGCTTCTTGCTGTCCTTTGGGGCCACCGATTGCTTGGGTGGGATCATGGGCAAAATCATGCCTGGGGGCTTGGGGGGAGGCCTCTGCCTCTCCAGTAACTCGCCTTCCGATTTAATGATGGACTCCTTCCTGGGAGGCAGGCTGGGCTTCTCCTCCGTGTCGTGGTCCACGATCTCCTCGTAGCCACCAGCGAAGGCTAGGTCTCCACTCTCGGGAGCCTCCTTCCCCTTCCAGTCTTTGACCCACTTCCCACCACAGTCCGTACCATTAGGAGGAGCCTCTGGCAGAGGACGACATGGTCCCGTCGCTTCCTCGCCAGTGCTGCCTTCAGCCGCGGTGTCACCAAGCCGGAGCTGGGCCATCTCGTTGGGTAGCGGAGCCAGGAAATTCGGCCTGGACGCGTTGCTGGTTTTCTTGTACTTATCGATGAACGTGGCGGGGGCCCAGCCTTCCTTCTCCTCAATCTGAATGTACCACCAGCCACTTAGGTTCTTCTCAATAACCTGCCAGGAGGAGAGGAAACTTCAGACAGGCACGCAGGAGCCCTCTCTGCACAAGAGGGGATGCTGAAATGATGTCAGGGTGGCACATGGCCTCGGTGCCCCTCCATCCTGGTAACCAAAAGCCATGTAATCACAGGACTGGTATCCTACCAGGAGGGGAACCTGCTAACGACCTCTGCCAGGGAAGGGCACCCGCATGCCATGGGACCAACGATATAGCCACGTCAAGGAGCTGCGGCTGAGCTGTCACCATCCCGCCCGGGAGACAGGACTGCAATGCCGAGAACCAGCGGTGGCCACTGCGCGGCACTGTTGGAGCGATCAACCGGCAGTGACACCGCACGGATCAGACACAGTCCTGCCTCTGCTTGCTCCAGAAGTGGGGCTGGGACCTGGGAGGAGCTGTCTGGGGCAGCCATAAAGGAAAAAATCCTCTACAGAGGAACAGCCTATGTTTTGTAAAGCAAAATCACATCTGCAAGAAGGGCTCTGCCAGCAAAAACGGTTGTGCTAGAAAAGCAATTCTGGAAGGGCTTTGAACTTTACACCTGGTCTAAATAAGATAAAAACACCTTCTCTGCCCCCATTTGTGATGTGGTTTTAATTTCTAGTAGCTCAGACAACACAGCACCCACACACTTGGGGGACAGGAGGCCACCAAGAGCACCAGGGACTCCAAAGTCTCATGAGCTCATACAGGTTTCTCTCCCACGCTAGGAGAGCCCTGGGATGTTAACGGTCCACAGAGGCAATCACATGCAGCACCATGCCGGGTTTCCACCCAGAACGCCATGGTAAGCAGATCTTCCCTGCCTGGAAAGGGAGCTCCTGCCTAAAACAGGTCCCAGGGCAATGGGAGTCAGGAGCGCTGCACTGACGTGAAGATGTGAGAAGGGAAGATGACAGTCTCACCTCTACTTTCATTCCTGCCTGGAAGCTGATGCCATCAGGGATGGTGGTCTGGAAGTCAGCGATGGTGTAATATTCCTCTTCCACTTGAGGAGGGACAGGAGGTTTAGGTAGGTTCAAACCACGTGGCTATGACAAGAAAAAAGAAAAGCCATCAGTGTGTTTCTACAGAAGGTGTGACAAAACATCCGCACAGCCCACCAGCCTGCAGAGACAGAAGCCAGCGCGGCCAGGGCAGGGAGATAAGCTCTGCCCATGCAGCATCCTCACCAACACAAACCAGCAAACCATTTCCAGGCTAAACAGAAAACTGCTCAGCACCAGAGCTCTTGCTGACAGCAGAGTCACAGAATGGTCACAGAGTCACCCACCCCAGAGGGAGGAAGCCAGTCTGCAGCATCCCACTGGCAACCCAGCCTTGCGGGACAGACTGGCCAAAAGTTCATTTAAAGACCACGTGCAAAGAGAAGAGTCTTAAGACAGCAGGGAGGTGGCATGTGTACTGCAGCCTTGACCCATGGTACAGGGGTACCCTCCCTTCTACATGGGAGAAGAGCCCATGGTACAGGGGGAATCTCCCAGGCAAGAAATAACCAGTGACCAGAGCTCCTTTCAGTGCTCCTCTCTGACTCCCTTTGCCATTGCTGCTCTCCTACATCAGTGGCACTTACTATGGTGAGATCTCGGCGAGGAGGGGGTCTCTGCCTCATCTTTGGTGACTCTGTAGAGGAAGAATTTCAGATGCTGTTGAGTTTCTGGCTTTTGGTCATATGTGTGTTCACAAAAGACAAGTAAAAGAGAAAACAGAAAGGCAAGGGCCGAGCCTGTCCCATGGGCAAAGAAGCTGAAGGAGGAACCTGTCTGCCCAGTACCCTGAGTGGCATGGGTCACCCAGGTTTTGAGGACATCCCAGTGGAAGAGGAACCAGCTTTGCACCATCAGGTGCTGGCGGGGAATGCAGCTGAGGTGACCACATGAAACTGCTTTATCATTGCAGGCCTGACCCAGAAGACGTGACCTGCAGAAAGGTTAAAAGGCCCCAGCTTTGGAGGAGAGCATCTCCAGTCTGGGAGGGGGAGGCTTTTATCCCCATCACATTTGCTGATCCTCATCAGGTCCCTGGGCAGCACTGTGCTCGTGCCCCATCTGCCTGTACAACGTCACCTCCAGACCTTGCTGCAGAGCTCCCAGTGCCTGCAAGCCTTCTGTCTCCCTCACACCCCACTGCGTTGCCCAAAAGCCTGCAGGAAAGGCTGAGCTGACACCCCAGTCGCCACTGGCCTCCTCCCGACCGGCCACTTACTGCGTCGGATGTCAGCATTGGGCAGAGGACGGCTGTCGAATCTCCCGTCCCTTTGGCCAGCGAGCCCATCCTTCTCTCGGCTGGCCACGACCTGCTGCCGGGAGATGCCATCCAGATCCAAGGCACACGAATGAGCAGAGGAGCCTGACCCCAGCTTCTGTGAGAACATCTCTCCGTTCCCCTTTTTGAGGTAGGAGGCGGGTGCCCAGCCTTCTTGGCCCTGGTACCTGCGGTGGCAACAACAGCAGCGTCACTGTGCAGAGCCCCCGCGCTGCACCGGGGCTGCCGAGCCCTTCCCGGAGGAGCGACCCACCGCACTCGAGTGGCGTTGAGCCATCAGACATCCCCAGAGCCACAGCTCAGGACATGCGTTGACCGAAGGTACTGCACAATCTGGGCAAAATGAGCCTGCCCGGTGTCATGCTCTGTGGCACGTGGGCACCTGGAGAACTCCAGCCATGACTAACGCTCCCGTGCAAGCCGGCCGCAGCCAGCGGGCCGAGGGCTGGGAACGGCGCGAAGCCCGACTTCCTTTTCACCTCAGCAATGGCACCGGTTCAGGAATGAAGCGCACTGGCAGGGGAAGCAGAAGGGAAAACCAGAGCGCTGCTGCTAGGACTGATGTACCTGGTCTTTGGAGAACGCACAACCCTCCGCCTGAGCGCCGGCAGCCTGGATCCCTTCCCTGCTCTAAAACTGCACTGTTTAGGAGAGAAACCAGCCCCGCGATGTGATTGAGAAACCACATCCGCGGAGTCTCCCTGCCATGCCGGAGGGTCCCACGCCAGCGGCGGAGACTCTCCCCGCTGGCTGGGCTGCAGCCACTACGCTCAGATGGCACCAGCTACTGAGCTTGTAATTGCCTTTAGAGCTCTCGTGGCAGCTCTCCTCTGCTTAAAAAGTCAATGGACATTTTTCTGGGGCTTTGCTGCTGCCAAGACCACAGGTTCAATGTAAGGTTAAGAAAATCACAGCATGTGCTCCCACCCTGCTCACGTCCGGCCATTTGCTAGACCACAGACAAGAGAAAATGAGCTTCCAGGAGAAAACAAGTATCAGCTTGGGACGATCTGGAGTCTTTGGCTTCAGCACACCCTCCACAGAGCAGACCTGGCCCGGACAACGGCCCTTCTCCCCAGGAGCCTCCTAACACAGCCAGAGGATCCAGCCTGCCTCCAGGACACTCACTGGTTTTCCTATCAGCAGCACATGACGCAACGCTGATGCTCTCACACCGGTTCCCTTCGCACTGCTGGGGCATGTGATGCCGCGATGCAGCCCACCCCTCCGCACAGGAAATCGGGGGATTTTAAAGATGTTTAACCACAGCTATGCTTGACGGAAGCCCTGAACATCAGCTAGCCATAGTTTGTAGGGAGGGAGAGAAATGAGTTCTAGTACTCTGCCCTTCCCGATACCCTAGACTTGCCTTTGGACTGTACATCCCACGTTCATCAGGGCTCTGCTTTGCACAGCCCCAGCTGCAGTGCCAGGGAAGGGGAAGAGGAAGAGGAAGGTCATTACCTGATTTTCCACCAGCCCTCCAGGTTCTTCTGGATCACCACCACCACAGCCCCTTTGTCCAAGTTCATTTCATCCTGGTCTCTTGCGGTATATGGGTAAATAACAGTGTACTTCTCCTCTGTTGGAAAGAAAGTGCAGTTTCACAGAGATTTTTTTTTACAGAAACTTGGACTCAGTTGAATAATGGTTAAGTGCTTTATATAATGATAATTCCTGTTGTAATACAGGTGCAAACACATGGAGATACACAACTATTCATAAAAGAAATGCCAGTGAAATGTATTTCAAAACAAACCCAGCTGCATTTCGAAATGTAAGCTTTGGTGAGCTACTCTGGCCCAAGGAGAACTTGTCTAAATCACTTCCTCCTCTCCCTTCAGACTAAAGGCTATCTTTTGTACAGCTCTCCTTTCACCTGCTCTTCACAGAAGCCCTTCATTGCATCCATTTCAGTTTAAATTTCTTTCTCAGAGCCTTTAAAGAAGAACTGTCTTCTACAGAGGGAAAGAAATCCCATAGACATCAGGGAGTAACCCCTGTCCCACAGACGTGCTCTCATGCACAGCTCTCAAACCGCTTTACAGCAGCAGGTCTACATGAACTTCCCTGTTCAACAGTTGGGTCCCCCAAGACATTGGTCAAAGCCACGTGGTGAGCCTGGAGAAGAGTCTGATGTCCTGTCCACTAGACCAAACAAAGGTAAGCAGGGACATGGATGCTCTTCCCTTCAAGAGGAAGGGGTAACATCCTAACAGCCATGCAGACAATGTCAGACAAACAGGTCCATCCATCCACCCCTCTCCCTCACCTTGTCCTGTCCTCTCTGGAGGAAACCCAGGAAAGCAATTGCCTGTGCTTAAGCAGTGCCACAACAGGGTGAAGGCCATTTTGGGCAAAGTCTGCCTCCACAGCCCACACCTCTGGACATTCATATATCCCACCGTGCAAGTTTCCTGGCTTTGTCTTCTTGGAGGAGCACAGCCCTCGAGGGGCCTGATTTCCCACCCCCTTCATGCAAATCAGTCAAAGCAGAAAATGTCCTGTCACATCCAGCAAAACCAAGCTGGCTCTTCTCCTCCTGATCCCATCTGAGCCACCAACCCCAGGGCCACGGCTCCGAGGAGTTACTCTTACAGGAAATAGGCAGCAGTTGCAAGAAGTCTGCATACATGTGTTGGGGGAAAGCAGAAACTCCAGCCTCTGTACACAAAACAAGCCTCAAAAAGTTAGAAGGAACAGCTGATCGAGGAAAGAGAGGTGGACATGAGTGGGCCTCATGGAAGGCTGAGGAGCATGTATGGCACACACTGAGGACTGACACAAGCAGGGTCCATCACATGCAAAGCGAACAAACATGCAGACAAGGCTCCAAGCACAAAACATGGGCAGCCAAACAAGTCTCTATGAAGTCCACCTTGACCCCATCCACTGGTGTACAAGTCCCCAAGAGTCCGACGGCGGCCAACGTGCCTGGGCAGAGACCAGTATCTCCGTGGGACTGGGAAGAGCATGTTGGGGAAGCAGGAGAAGGACAAGAGAGGATGTAAGGAGGTGGTACTTCAGGTCCAAGAGGAAACAGGGCTGACACCAGAGAGTGGCACAGAGATAGTACTCGCCTGGAGCCCTCTGGGGGCCCTCCCCAGTCTGAGCCTCCCCTCCCACCTCCATCTCCCCAGACGAGGGGCTGAGCCAGCTACAGCACTGCTTTGAGCATACAGCAGTGAATGGGAAGGACACATTCTCCAGGGGCATTTCAGATTTGCTCTAAGCAAAGGTTGCAACCTTGCTGTTCTCATCACGTGAGCTCATGCATGCTCTTTGCTCTGCATGGGTTTAGAAGACAAGGGAATCTTCCTAGGACCTGAGCTTTGCTCCTCCTCCAGCGCAGGTGAAACAGCTCCCTGGGGCCTAAAGGAGGCATTGGGATGGCAGAACTGGGTGTTCCCTGGAGGTGGCACCTTCAACCCCTCTGTGAGGGAGCAGAAAGGCCAGCATTTACACCGCCAGTACCCAGCTGCTCCACTCCTGCTACAGCACTGGAGCAGAGCACTGGGCAGGGAGGACCTGCTCTGGCAGGGGGGTTGGACTTGATGATCTCCAGAGGTCCCTTCCAACCCTGACCATTCTGTGATTCTGTGACCGTTATGGGCAGACATGACTGAACAGCACATGTGGGTTTGTCCTTCCCCGGGCTCATGCCCTGCCTAAGTCAGGGAGGGCCAAGCAGTCCTGAGAGCAGCTCAGTGCAGTTCAGCACGAAGAAGCTGGGGCAGATGTCTTCAGCAGCTTCTTACCTTCATCAGGCTGCATTGAGAACTCGTCCTGGACACCATCCTGGGCCTCCAGGCAGGTCGCCGGCACCCAGCCTTGCTCCTCTGATGTGCTCACAAACCACCAGCCTGAGAAAAAAACAGCAGGCGGCTCAGCCAAGGGCTCTCACCAGCCAAAATTTCACTCACTCCCTCCAAACCATGAGCCTGGAGGCTTTGCCTCCTCCTTGCTGCCTACAGGGGAGGCTGGGGTGATCCCAAGGCAGGAGAGCCAAGCGCCATCTGAAAGGGAGCACAGACAGCAGCATGGGAGAATCGCAGCTGGATGCCATCTAATGCTATTCCCTCCCCACAAAAGATGGGAGAGACTCTGAGAACTAAATGGCTCCAGCCACCGCGGTTGCTTTTCATTTTTTTTGCCTTCATGGTTAATTTTCCCTCAGCCTGGGTCAGCAAGCCCAGGCCAATTAGCAGAGATGAATACACTGTCTGCAAATCGATAGCTGACTCCTGCTGCGCTCTCGCCTTCTTTACATTTGTGGAAACAGTAAATTTTAAAAGCTAAGAGCAAACGCAGGATTAAAACATGAGCTCTCCCAGCGGAAACCTAGCCAGCTCCATAGCGGCCACGAGCAATTCTGGGCCACCCTGGGTGTCCAATCAAAATAAACGTGTGCTCCTCAGTTATTAAAAGCACAAGCTGTTTGTGTCTTTAGGGGAAAAAAAAAATAAAGACTGAGCATTATCCTCAGAACCTCACCAGTGAGTCATTTAGAAAGACAACTAGATTGCCGGGGAGAGAACCAGCAGCTACCTGCATGGAAGGGAAAATGAGGGCTGACATTTGATAAATAAATTATTTGCCATATCTTTTGAATTGGCTGTGCTAATAGGTTTCACTTGCTTCAGGGTTGCTTTTATTTTCCCCGTTCTCAAACACAGCTGCTGGTGCAACTAATCCTCCAGGGACCGGGTTTCCAGAATTTTAAAATCTATGTTCACAATTTATTTTTAACGCCCCGTAAGCAACTTCTATGAACTTCGGGGAATAAGTTCCCCTTTTCAACAAACTCCAGAAGTTGGGCCCCCGACATGACTCAATCCCTTTGCAGAGGTTAAGAGCAAGCTGAAGTTTTGAAGCAAGCGAATGGCTCGGCTGCCTGCCCCTGCTCCACCGCCGGCTGCTTCATCGTGTTTGGAGGCAGGAATTGCGAATGCACAATGGGGGCTTTCATGGGCACCATGAGAGTGTCCCCCGCTGTCGCTAAAACAAGTCTGCCAGCTCCGGGAAAGGCTTTTGTCCTCAGGACCCATTGGCCAAGTTTTTCAGCAGGAAGAAGCATAAAGCAGAGACTGTAAAAGATGGACGGCGCCTGGCGCTCGGCACACGGGTAATCAGACCCTTCCTCTAGAGACAGTCCCGAAGTCTTGTCCACGCTCACACAGACAGCCTGCAGACTGAAGCTTCTTCCTCCACATCCCACTTCAACTGACCACCCCTGTGAGGTGCCTGGAGGCTGTTTTGCTTAAGGTCCTATTAGGAAAACACTGCCGATACAGGATTGCTATTCCTGCCCCTGCTTTGCGACACAGTAGACCCAGAGCCCTCTGCCAAGCCAAACTCTCTGTACCTGATTCGTTCTTCTCAATGATATCCACCAACTGGCCCACGCACAAGCTGATCTCGGAGCTCTCCTGCTTCTGGTAGTCTGCCACCACGACATACTGCTCCAGCACCAAGGGGTCGACCGACGCAGAGTCAGCTCCTGCACAGGGGGAACAAGAACCGACCCGTGTGCCAGGGTCAGCACCAGCTCCCAAGAGCACGGGCCACCACTCCCGAGCACCTGCTGGCCTGCGAGCAGCTCCAGGACACCCTGGGGACCCCAGCGTGAGAGACGTGAGCCAGAAACTTGGGCAGAGCGAGGAGGAGAGAGACCGAACCAGCAGCCAGGTGAGATGGGTACAGCCAGGTGAGACCTTTCACTTGCTACCCACCTTCCTGCTCACACACTGAGCCGTCCAAGCAATCCCACCACCACCACAGATGTGCACAGCAGCCTGGTCCCTGCTGTCGGTGAGCGAGGGGGGCTCGGGGCAGTCCCTATGCACTGGCATCAGGTGCCCCCAGGCAGGGACTAGCTCAGACCCCAACTCCACACACACAACCTGCAGCGAGTTTTGCTGGTCCTGGCTTAAGAGCCTGGGTGGAGGGGTGTTCGTAGGACAGAGCAGCATCCCCCTGTCGTCATTGCCCATCATTTCATCCGCCTTCTCACGACTCGCCAGCACTGCTCGCTCGCTCAGCCATTCTCTCCACAAACTCTGCTCCGCTCCTCCTGCCGGAGATGCCAATTCGGTATCAGAAAAGGAAAAAAAAAAAATCGCCCCAAGGAGGAGCAACGGGGCTGGATTCACCGTGATGGCAGCTCTCCCGTGGGCAGGAGAGAGGGGCCGGCGGGCAGCGGCGGGCGCCGCGGCGGTGGGTGCGCAGAGCGCGGGCGGGCTGCAGGGGGCGCTGCGGGCTCAGGACAGGCGACACCCGGCGGCAGTGGCCGGGGGACCGGCGGCGAGGCACAGCAGGGCAAAGCCTGGGTTGTGTTTTGCAAGCACGTTTGGGTTTCGGAGAGGGCTCTGGGCATCGGTGCACCCCCTTCGCTCGGCGCCGCTCGCTACGGCAGCGCTGCAGCCAGAGGTTTTGACTCGCATCTGTCTCTGCCCCACATTTGTCCCGATTCACCAAGCTACCCTCTTCCCACACGTGCACGGGGCCTTGCTGTGTGCGGGGAGACCACGGCGTGTCCCAGGGGCGTTGCAGGGCCACGGGAGCAGACACCGCGGGTGCTGGGTGCCGAGCTCAGCCTGTTCAGCCGGGCGCTCGCTCGGGCTCAGCCTCCCGCTAAAGCAGCCGCAAGGCGTTCCGTGACCCGCAGCACCAGCGGCACTTGCCCCATCTGCCTCCAAAACGCGTCAGAAACTCTCGCCCACGACTCCTTTCCACCCCGAGCTCTGGCTCTGGCCTCCACCTCAGCACTTTGCCTTGTGGCTTCGCAACCTGTCAGATGAGGACACTATTATTATTACCCCCTTCTCCTCAGGTGCGGTAAGAATTAATTAATATTTGGCAAGTGCTTTGGAAATAAGGTAGTTTTAATTATTATAGCAGGAGTGATACAAAAGAATCACACACCTGATCATGGGTGTTAAGTTGAATTTACGTGGGCTGTGCATGTACTCTGAGCAGGGAACCTCAAGTTTTGGGTCAGGGCAGAAATCACATCTGGCCCAGCCCTCTAGCTGCTATGGCATGGCAGATACACGCAACAATTACCTCCCAGTCTCTGAGGGGTGTGAGAAAGAAATGACATAGAGAATGATGGTCCCTTGGCATATAACAGCAAAATGCAGCAAAGACAAATTCAGGGTACGTATCAGAAGAAATTTCTACAGGCAAGTACACCTACACTGCAAGAGGACCCAACAGCTCCCCCATCCCATGAGAGGTCTAGGCCTACAAAAGATCTTTCTTATGGAGGAACCTATTACAGGGCAATAGAAAACCTAGGGTGGCATAATTATCCCACAAACGGATGAGCAGAGATGGACAAGATCTAGCAGGTCTTCAGCAATCCTAGGATGCTCTGCTCCCCCACAGAGTTCTCCTGTGCCCAAGGTCACAACCTCTCAAACTGGTTCTTTGAAAGAAAGACCACAACAAAGATCTAAATGAGCAATGTATCTTCAGGACAGTCTTATTTGAAGGAAGAGGAGGCAGGCAAATTGTCCATGTTATTCTGCTATAAACAGCACTCTGCAGAGCTCCAGGTGAGCTGGCCAAGTGCAGAGGATCTGTTACCGCTAATGAAAGCTTCTTCCATGCCAAAACCCAGAGGTGGGGCACCAGACAATTAAAAATAGCCATCTAAAGTGAATGGTGGATGCTAGGACTATCTGTTCTACTAGCTCAATTAAATGTTTGTGCTTAAAGTGATCAGAGGATCTACCCAGCCCCTGAGAGAAGAATAACAGCTACAGGAAGAAAGAAGTACTCTCCTTTCTGCCTCCCTCGCTATAATTACAGCCATTGCTCTGAGGCTATTTGTAGTTTCAGCAGGCAATTCTGGATCCTCCAATCTACCTATTAAACCAGCAACAGAAGTGGTAAACTGAGCTTGGAGGAAGAAGTAGGAGTTAATTTCAGGACTGTCTTCACCTGGCATAATCGTCCTCAAACACAAAAATACACACTGAAGTTAACAACAAAACATCCTACTTATGGGCAGACTTAGTCTCTTAAAAATAGCAATGGTGTAAACCTTACCGAGATGAGAGACGGGAGCAAAGCTCTGCAGCTGGGGAGGGGAAGAAGCATCAGGACAGTCCGGAGCCCACCAGAGTGAGTTTTGCAGACAGCTGCAGGCAGGAGCACAGACTGTGTACCCTGAACACCCCTCATTTGTGAGCCTGACACAAACGCAGCCTAGAGAGGGATGAGCATTGAGTCAAGAGACCACTGAGGTCCTTGGACTGGACCTGCAGAACTGATGCTTGCCATGGATGCAGGAGAGCCGCTGGGGAAATGCGCTCAGCTCTGCAGGCAGGGCCAGGCAGGAACTGCGTCCAGGCAGCGAACATCCCAGCCACCAACCCCAGCACTGCTCTGCGCAGTGACCTTGCTCTCCAAACACGTCACATACGAGTTAGCCTGCAAATCTTTGCAGATTTTGGATGACCAGGAACTTGGCCACTCACCCAAAGTGCGGAGATGTATAAATCCAGGTAGGAAATCTCACAGATACAAGGCTCCTTGTGACATTTCCAGCCTTTCCAATTTTGGGCTTTGTAGTATCAGTGCCAAAAGTCAGGACTTTCTTATGGGGCTTGGGCACTGGTGCCTCCAGAGGGAAACAAAGAGCTCAGCACTGAAATAAAAGAGGGGGCCCAGGTACTTGTTTTTGAAGCCTGCCCTTGCTGCACACTAATGCACCTAAGCCTAATGCACCTTCCACAAATGTCATGCTTTATCCAACTTCCAATAAAGTTTCTGTCTCCTCGTCCTCTGGACGGCACTAATCTGTCCCATGCTCTCAGGACAGCCCCTCCTCTCCCAGACCTGATGAGTTTGTGAAGATCAGCACTGCAAAAGTGAGTTTCTTTCTGCTCTCCTGTGAAATGGGCACTAGATGTTGCGCTGTACTCTTTGCAAGCCCTCTCATCTCTTCAGGGTTTTTTCCAGAACTGGAAAATAATCACATGGAAATACCCTTCACCAGTGGAGTTTTAGAAAGGTGCCCCTATGGCTGCTGTGGGATACGAGAGCTGTGTTTTCATTGTCCCGCATTAGACTGAATGCTGTGGTTTGGGGTCTCGACGCCATTGCAAGCACATTACATAGCACAGCCAAAGGGATGTGACCACACAAGAAAGCATCTAAAATAAAACTGGCAGGGGGATATTGGAGCTCTCTGCCAGCCTCCTTGGGCAGCTCCACCCAAATATAAACTCTGGAGGCAGTTTCAGGTTCCCCTGCACTAAGTCAGCAGCAAACCCATGGCGCTCCATCTGTGCTTTCTGTTGAACTGCGAGAGGAGTGAACAGAAACGCTCAAAACAGTCTTGCGGGCTGATACGATGACTACTTTTAGATGTACCTAAATCAGTGGCCAAGTCAGTCTTCAGAGTCGCAGAGTCTGGGGAATAATCCACCCCCCTGCAAGCTGCAGGCTGTGCGGAGCCTGGGCCCATGCCTAAGGCTCACAGACACGTGGGATTACAAATAACTGGTTAAAAAAGCTCATCAGAGGAAGCAGATTTTATTTCCAGTGCTCACTTACACCGGGCCCTCCTCGCAACAGCAAATGCCACTGGAGTCTCTTGGCCACCACAGGAGGCTGAGGGCAGGCAGCACTTTAACCCACTTTGTATCCCAGTGTTTGCTTAAATCCCATTTCAAAACAGGGCTTGCTGTGCCAGGAGCTCGGGAGCTCTTCCCAGCGCTCTCCTGAAGAGCGGCTCACCCCCTCTCTGGCAATGCTGGGAGAAATAAGCGATTGGGAAACAATTCTCATTATTTTTGTTTGTTAGCAGCTAGTGCTTGCCGCCTCCTCAGGGAGATCCCCTATTGAAAGGGGGCCTTGCTGCATATTTGCTACCTCAAAAGAGGCCTGGCTTGAGGAACCGATGAACCATCAGGGACTTCCACAAGGTAGAAGAGGATTCAGGGTGACAGCATCAGAACCAAACTCTGTTTCTGCTGCCAGAAAACACACGACAGCGAGAGGAGTCTTTAAACATGCCTGGCACGAGGCATCAGCCCTTTGTAACGTTACTGCACGTAAACATCTTCCCCTGATGGCTACTGCACATGTGCCAGGTGCCATGGGCAAAACATCCCATCCTGCCCTGCCAGAGCAGGCTCTGCCTTGGATGTTACCCAGACTCTCCCTGTTCCCTCCCTCTCAGCGATGCCAAGCAAACAGCATCCCAAAGAGCATTTTCTCTTTGACCTCAGCAACATCCCTGTGTCACGTATAAACCCACCGTGCCAACAGGCTGGTGGAGTGAAGCTGCCCACAGACCGGCAGTGGGAAGGCAGATGAAGCCGTGGACACAAAGAGGAGAAAAGCTCCTGCTTCTCTAGCAGCCAGCAGCCTTAAATTGAATTCTGCCCTCAAAGAACTGAGTTATGCAGCAGAAATGTTCTTCCTCTTCTCCTCAAGCCTAAAGAGGTTTTCTTTTCTCTTGCTTAACGTTAAGTGGACTGGGTTCAAAGTGATCTAAACACACACTGATCTCATAGGGAAACATAACACCTTTCCCTTCCTCACCAAATGCTCCTGCTGAACCAGCACGCAAGAGAAGTTTTCAAGATGAGGGAGACCGTAACTTTATTTTACCTCTGTTTTATCAAAAGAGAGGAGAAGGGAAAAAATTGCAGTGTGTTTTTGTCCCCACCCACAGCCAGAGACTTCTCTCTGCCTCCAAAGCTAGTTGAAGACCCACCAACCTCAGCACAAGAAAGCTCGTACAGAAACTGCAGCCTGTGCTTGCAAATGGCTCATGAGAGCTATAAAATGAGCATCCCAAGGTCCAACTTTGACAGACATACCTTGCAGCAATCAGAGTTCGAGAAGAAAATGTTGTCTGAAGGTTTTAACCATACTGGTAAAACCCTGCTAGTCAGGAGACCACTCAGTTATGACCTGCCCATGAGAACAGAGCAAAACTAGGAGCAGACAACAGTTCAAGCAGACAACATCTGAGCTTTTCATATGTATCCTACAACTAGTTTCAGGTAAGAGGCTGGGACACCATCAGTTCTTGAGGGAGGGATGCCCTGCAGATCCAGTAGAAAAGAAAGGAAAGTGGCTGAAAGATGCCCTCCCTAATCCACGGGCTGAAGGGTCTTCCCCTCCTCTCTCCTCCTTTCTGGAAAGCTCAGATAACCACTAAAACACACCAACTAGGGGGTCTTTCAGAGATGTTCCCCTCTCACGAGGAGCAGAGGCAGAGCATCCCAGACCCAACCGTCCACCTAAAAGGTCCCAGCTGGTGCAATCATGAAGCAGAACGTACCGCTGCACTGGGAGACTTTCATCCTCACGCTGACCACCGTGCAGCTCAGAAGCTCCTCCAGACTCGAGAAATTTTGCATCTCCCTCCTCCCGGCTGCAGACCAAGCCTTGCCCTTCACCCGCAACCTGCGACACAGCCCCTGCATACGGAGCTGTACTGACAGCCAAGCACCAGTCCCGGCCCGCCATACCTCCTCTCCGCTACTGCCCCGTGTCCACCAGCCACCACAGAAAGCTACAGGGGACGTGACAGCTTCTTGCAAGGGGCTTGCCCACCCAGCCCGAGCAGGTGTCCCCCCGGCAAAAGGCAAAGCGAGAGCAAGGGCCGGGTAGCGAGCGGCTGTTACTACCTCTCTGCAGGAAAGAGGCCGTTCTCTGGATAAACCCTGATGGAGGAACAAAACGACGGGAGACAAGGCATGAGGCGGGGAGGGAAACGAACGGGGTGGGGGGGTGGCAGCAACGGTGGCAACGACTCGATTATCAAGTGAACGGGGAGGCCAGCGCAGCGTGGAGAGCTGCGGGCGCCTGTCCCACCTTTGGGAGCACCATGGGAGGCACAGGGGGATGTGGGACAGGGACTTGGAGGCTGCAGTGAAACCCCGGGTGGATGGAGGGGGACACGCTGTGTCAGGGAGCTCCACACCCTGTGGGTTGGCCCACCATGGGGCCAGGCCCTCGCCCCACTCCAGGAGACCACGGCTGGGGGTGAAAGGAGGAGCTGGTGGAACCGACAGAGAGGAAAAGAGTCCTTACCAGACCTCTTCTTTCCAATGGGCTCCCTGAAAAAGAGAAGGAAGAGCGTCAGCAGAGGGATGGGGACAGTTGGATTGTTGGCCAAACAAGAAACCTATGCAGGAAAGCACAGCAGGGCTAGCCCTGGCATTGACGCTGACCTCCCTCAACCTGCTATGTCCCCACGGGTGACATAGGGCATTGCCCGTCTTGCAAACAGCCCATCTCTCCCCCCCTCGTTTAGTAATTTCGTAATTTCATGCATTTGTCTTTCCCAGTGTGAGGCTCAAGTTGCTGGCCTGGCCTCCTCGGTGGCTTGGTCTGACAGCCACAACTCCCACCATGTCACTTGGTGAAGGCTGGTGGATTGGGATGATCTGGCAGCAAAGTCAGGAGCAGGGGAAGCCCAAACCCCCAAAACTGCTCCCAGCACAGGCCACAGCTCCCACAGAAGTGGACACCACTTTGAAGACAGACAAAGAGGGAAATACTGAAGCTTCTCCATGTCCCACGCCTCTTTCAGAGACAAGGATGGGGAGCAGTTGGGAAGGAGCAAACATTTATACCTCAAAACAGGACAAGTCATTAAAGTGTTGTAGAGAGGATGAACACCAGGACTGTGCAGCAGAAAAAGTGCCTCCAGGACACAGCAAGCAGGACCTATGGGTGGTTATGAGGAGGCAATGAGGTAGCTTCAGCCCAAGTCCTCTCGCCATGGCCAGCGCTGGCCACACGGCTGATGAGATGGGTTAGAAACCACATGTCCTGGGTACCTTCTTTTATTTGTATGTTGCCAAGAAACATGGTTGCTGAACAGCCTCAAACCCAGGGCACAAGCACAACCCTCTTCAGGCACAATGAAATGTGGGGCCTTTCACAATTAAAAACCAAACACCAAATCAAGGAAAATACAGGCCCAGAAAAGCCTCAAAAAATCATGGGTAACAAACCAAGATACCCAGCCAGCCTGAAACCCAAACAAATGCACCAGCCCTGTCCCCAGTCCAACCACAGTGGTCCATGTTGCCACAAAAGGGCTCCCAAAACTCACATAATTTGCTGCTGTGGTCTTGAAATGCTCCTGTAGTATGGGGTGATGGTAACCTGCTCTCTGTTCACTCACGGAGGAGACTGCTTTCCCCACTCCTCAGACTCACACAGGTGGCAGATCAAGCCCATCTGGCTAAGATAAAATATTCTGGTACCAGGAGACACACATCAATCCTTGTTACTTCCAGGGAAAGTAACAAGCACAGAGCAGGCACTGGAGCTTCCAAGGCAGAAAACATTCACCTGGTGGTAAGGGGACCCTCCTGAGGCTTTGACCTGCCTGACCACTGCTTGGAAAGGCGGCTGGACCAGCCCAGATGGACCCAGGAGCCCCTTCATCTGCTCATCAAGTCCACTGGCAAAACAACCTTTTCCCCTCCCTCCCCTTTGTTTTCAGGCCAAGCAGAGAAATGTCTCCACTCTCAGCAAGAAAGCCAGCCAGAGCTGGGCTACGCTTTGTTCTCTTTCAAGCTTATCTGCATTTTCAGACCATAATTACTGCAGACATCATATTCCCTTAGAGCGATGGGGTGATGCCAGGACTTGGCTGCCTTCAAAGACTGCCCACCCATCCTGGCAATGCATTCTGCTCGCAATGTCTTATCATCCCGGTCCCCCCTTCCCTTTGCACCTTAAACGTCTGGTACTTACCCATGGAGCTATCAATAAAATTAAATGAAATGCAACAAAGATGGACTAGAAACAAATGGGATATTGTTGTCTAGAAACTGGAGACTATCTGTTAAGATCTGAGACCACAGAATGGTGTACAAAGACCTGAATAGCATGTCCCTGGTGCAGAGACCAATGGTGGAATCTACTGGACAGAGCATCCCAAAGACATTTCTAAACAGACCACATGGCGGAGCAAAATCAGAGTTTATCAATAAACCCCATAAAATTTACCCCAGCTCAGCGGTACGGCAGGGAAGGGAGGCGAAGCAAGGCCAGATGAGCACGCTGGAGATCAGCAGGTGGGCATGGCAGCCTTGTGCTGACAGGAGGGCGCTGATGGAAATAACTGTTGTTTTTCCCCTGCCATCTGCTAAACCTATTACTGTAACTCATCCCCCTGTTTCCTCTCACCGGCTGCTCCGTCTGAGCGAGGGGGCAAGGAAGGAGCTGCAATTTCACTTTGCTGCTGGGTTGTTCCTGGCAGGGATACAAAGAGCTGCAGGTCTGAAGACCAGCAGCCCCAGCCCACCACCTCAGAGGGGACAAGAGCTCAGACAAGACAGGAAACAGCAATAAACTCCCGGCAGCATCTCCTCCTCCTCCTCCATTCCCTGTGGACCAGAGAAAGGCAGGCAGCAGAGCCTGCATGCGCGGCTTCCTGGAAACCGGTGGATCCAGAAGAAGAGAAGAAGGAAAGGCCACTCTGTGTTCCACTGTAAAACTCATTTAGCTCTCACCCCCACAACAGCCAGGCTGTGCAGATGAACCAGGCGGTCACAGCACAACTACAAGGCACCGACACACAGCTATGACTGTGTGCCACCAGCAGGCCCTACAAAGCTTCCCAGCTGGCAAAACCCACAACCAGTTCTCCAGCCACTTCTCAGGACTTTCGCAGCTCCTTGTCAGGAACACTGAAGGCAAGGGTTCCTGCATGACTGGAGTCTCACTTAAAGCAGCGAGCCAACAAGACTGTCTCAGGGTGCAGTGGAATCACTTCAGTGTCCTTCAAGAACCTAATGATCCCCCAGTGCAAGCCTGAAAGGAAATTCTGACACACGGAGAACTCTTAGCACCAATTAGTAGTCCCCGTGGCACTTTTTTTTTTTAGAGTCAGCTTTCTTGAGCATCTTCTCTATCAGACAGCATACCCCTGGATCCAGTGATGGGAAGGAGATGGGGAGCAGGAGGCTGCAGTGAGGGCATGAGGCAAAGCTAACAGCTCGGGAGGTAGGGTCAGAACAAATAGAAGCTGGCTCTTCTTCAGCAATATGTAGGTGAGCTGTTAAACTCCTTACTGCAGGATATTGTGGACACTGAAATTCTTCATGGACTTACAGGGTCATAATTCAGGCAAGAAATTATAAAAACAGGAAAACACTAAAGGCTAGGACAGTGTCTAGAGAAGAACTGACAAGCTTGCTTGGCTTGAAACTCCTTCTAAGGCATTGCATTTGGTGGCTGCTAGGCTAGGCACCCCGTGGTGTGCTGCAGGGAGGTGGCTCTGAGGTTGCCACGCAGAAGAGCCCACCTCGCAGTGGGACTCGTGGGAGGAAGGTGCCCCGACATGCGGCTGGGGGACCTCAGCACCACCCCTGCTCCTGCTGCCCCACAGCCCTGACCACAGCCAGCTCACGGAGCTGGAGAGGGACGGTGGAGCATCGACACAGACGACAACTCCACCTGCTGCAGAGCCAGCCACATGGGAGCCATGATCAACATGCATGGTGAGACAGATCTGAGGTCATCATTCCAAGAAAACATCTCCCACAGAAAAAAACCCTAGCTCTTGGGGAAAAAAATCCTTCTGTAATACAGTAATGCCATCAAAACAGCTATCAAGAGGTAGTTCATCTTGTAAGTATTCAGCAAGCTTGGGGATGCTAGAAGTCTTAGCAAAATTTATGCAGACGAGACAAGCTGAGAACTGGGGTACAACAGAGCTCTTGTTTGGGAGAACTGATGTTTAGCAAACGCTCCACCGAGCGCTGAATGGAGCCCCTGTCCCCCACGCTCCAGTGCCAGTGCTACCCCTGTGTTTAACCACCGGAGAGTCGGCCAAGCTGAACCTCGGGGCTCAGAAAGCTGCCCTGTTAGCACAGCAAAGCCCGTACTCTGTCCAGGCAAGGAGCTTGCACTGGCACAAAGTGTACTTTTGCGGAGTGGATTCAACCCGTCTGATATTTCTGTCTGCCGTCATCTAGGAAAGACAGTTCTCAGCAGAGAGTGAAGGAGACCACTATTTTGGAGCTGAGACCTAGCCCGAGCTCCTGGTGAAGCTGCACGTAGGCACCAGCAGAACTGCAAAACAAACAATTCATTATACAAGCTGTAATTTGTCTGGATAGCGGGACACGGCTCAAAAGCCACAAGCCAGCAAGTGTCCTTATCCAAACCAACATCCATCAGCTCAGGGATCTCTCATTTACCAGTGAAAGCTCCTGGAATGGCTTCCTAGATGGGGCAGCCACTCCATCTTTGATCAGGGACCTGAGCATCCCCTTTTTCTATTAAATCCCCTGTCACCTGGCCCAGCAGTTCATGCCCCTATTACCCCCCAAACACCACACAAGGGTGACAAGGAAAACCTTTGCTCCTGGCACAGCTCAACTACGAGGAAAGTTAAGCACACGAAAAGCTACAGGGAAGCAGGAAGAGAAGAGACTTGCTCTGGAAGACACTGGCTACGAGTCTGCACTTCCAATTTATGGAAACAAGGGAAAGGAACAGCTTTGGTCCGCGCTGCAATGATGGAAACGTGTTTCTGCTCACCAACTTCTTCTGGCACTTTGGACCAAACAGAAATCTTTTACCCACCGACGGCTGCCAGCACCATGGCCCTAAGCAGAACCTTTCAATTAGCCCATACGGGAGACACGCAGGCACAGTCAGATCGCATCAGGGCTGATTCTCATTTTGGCCCCGTTCTCCCTTCTCTGATTCACTGGGGCTGGTGCCTGCCTGGAGTCCCTGTCAGTCTGCGTGCGGGAAGCAATCACTTACTGCGACTGCCGGTGCCCCCCCACCTACCGGCACAGCACCAGGGCTTCGGTGGAAACAGAGTAATGATGGGCTGCTGAAATTGCTGCAGGCATAACCTCGTTAGCAGCATACACTTCCTCATCTGGTTGGGTCCCAGCTCATTATCACACACCTTCCAGCCCGGATGGCACAGGCAGCCCCTCAGCCATCTCGGCCCTTTGCTGATTCAGCAGAGCTGGGATTCAGCCCACACGCGGGACCTGGGTCCTGCTCGTCCCCCTTCTCCCACCGGTGATGCTTTCCCTGGCACGCGGCAGGGAAGAGCGGGGTTACTTCCTCTGTGCTTGGTCCTCCGCCCCAGCACGGAAAACATCCACAGCAGCAGCGCTAAACTGCCCTTGAAACACTCCCAAATCCTCTCCCTTTAGCCAAGGGCTGTTTGGGAGACATCGCAGGAATGCAAGCTGGGGATGCACGCTCCGGGGGTGCCTGCACGTACATAAAGGAAGGAAGACAATCATTTTTAAAAGCTGTCCCAGTCTTTGGCTGCGAGTGGAGTTTGCCTGGGGTGTGTTTGCCCAGAGGAGCTGCAATGTTGCAGCCGCACGCAGCAGCTGAAGTGACAGAGACATTTCGCCCATGCCCTGGGGGAGCAAAGCCCCGGCACACCAGGCTCGTGGGAGGAAGGAGTTCTGGTAAGGTAAGTAAGGTGGGAGAAGGAGGGGAGGAGAGGCAGCCCCTCGGCCAGCGGTATGGGAACCGCAGTGAAACTTTTGCTGAGAGTGCAAACAAATCCCTCCAGCTCCTGCCGGGTGGTGGCAAACGCCAGGTGGGCTCCAGGCCACCGCGGAGGGACCCTGGCCCTCAGCACTGCCCACGCTTCCCGGCAGGCAGAAGCAGAGCACAGGTCAGTGCCTCGGATCAAAATGCTCAGAGAGGCTTTGCGCCTGCCTACAGCTCAGTACCAGAGCTGGAAGACATCACTGGAATGAAAACATATTTCCACAGTGCCTCCGCTCTCCGTTTTCAATGTCTTTGGGGTGTATAAACCCCAAACCATAAACTGCGGCAGCAGAAGCTGCAGCCACCAAGACCCCGGAGTGCTGAGATGCTGTGACAGGGACCCACTGCTGTGAGAGAGACCTGTGTCAGCAGATCAAGGGCAGAGGGACATCCCCTGCTTCCCTGGGCTGCCTTCCTGCCAGGAGAGGACCAAGCCCCAGAGGCCACCTTCTAAAGCGGAGCAGGGTCCCACAGCAACGCCACTGGCTGAGACGGCGGCAGGGAAAGCCACCCACTCTCGCTTCACACAAACAGCTTTGAAGATGGTTTCAACTGGGAAGCAGCAGCCCAAGCGATGTGCACAATGCTCTTCCTGGAGGATGTTTGCTTAGCGGCGGCAGGAGGTTTCTCATCCATCTGCAGACTAGGCGAGTCAGACACGGGGTTTCTCTGGTTCCCACCACCCCATGGCCCACCCAGGAGGCGGAAAGCACTGCTCCCAGTACACCTATTTGGGTGGTAGCAGCTGGGAGAGCCAAGCAGCCTCAGCGAGCAGGGAGGAGCAGTGGCTGAAGTACACCGGCCAAACCCCCAGCTGGGGTCTCCAAAGACAGGATGAGCACAGATTAATCCCAGGCGCCGCAGCCTCCACTGAGGCACGGGCTCCACCTCCGCTATCATCTGCTCTAGCAGAGGTCACGAGCCCTTAACAAGCCTTCAGCGAGCCCTGGTGCCGGGACTGCTGCCCACCCCAACCCTGCGCTAAGCCTCGGCGTGGTGTCCAGGCCAGGGGGTGCACAGCAGCCTTTCGGCGCTGGCCCCCCCTTTGCAGGGGACCTGCCGGACTGACAGACCCAGCACGTAAAGATGAAGATACTTTAGAGAAGAGGAATTTGTGCCTTTTAAAGACAACAGGACCTCCTGAAGCTGGTAGCTTTCAAACTGTGAATCCGCAGCCCCCAAAGGGAGCGAGGAGGGGTGCTCAAGGACATCTTTTAAGCACATTAAGAGACAGTAAATTTGCTCTACAGTTACCTGTGCCCCCACTGGGAAAATAAAACAAACAAACCCACAAATGGGTTCATAAGCGAAAAGGTTCAAAACAACAACTTTAAGTGTCTTATATATGACGGGACGCTCAGCTACCAAAAAGAAAGCAATGAAAGAGACTCTTACTGAAGGATGCCCCTAACGGGCAGGGGTACCTGCGGTACACGGGACAGCAGCTCCGCAGCCCCTGGGAAGCAGCAGAATGACAGCTCCTTCCCCAGCATGCCCCACTTCCACACTGTGGACAATTATTAAATAACCACGTAGGGTCTGCCTTCACTACAGTTAACCTGGTCTCCCGCATGTCGCAGAGCCGAAATTCAGCTGGCGAGGAGAGTTAGCAGCTGAATGCCTTGACTCAGCAGTGGCTTTGTGCCCAGCTGTTGAGACTTCCCCAGCCTTATTGCAGAAACTCTCTGCTGTGGCAAAAAAAAGGGCCTTAAATTGAAAAAGGGTGGATAGGAGGTAAGGAGAGTGCACACAGCAACTTCCCACCTCAACAGCCGAGCATCCTGCTGCTGGTCAGACCTGCTGAGATATGCAGGGAGCAGGAATTTGATGTTTTCTCTCCTTTGAAACTACGGTTTTCATAGGGCTTCCATCCAACACCAGGGAGAAAAATACCACATCCCCACAGATTGCTAACTTTCCGGAGGATTTCTCTTTCCATAACCATTTCTGTTCTCCCTCCGCTCCCCACCACTGCTCTGTGGAGTCACCTCTTCCCAAATGTAACCAATCCCTCTGGATTACAGCCCCACTGACTCATCACCAGGCAGTGCTCTGAGGTGGAAGCAGTTGAGTTATCCCAGTCCAGAGCTTGCTGGACAGGGATCCACGTCACAAAAGCCACCGATCGTCACTGCCAGCAGAAACACCACAACCTCAATCCACTCTCCTGTTTGAAGTGGTCCCTCTGGGCAGCAGGATGCTGGTAAATCGGCGGGTGTATGCGGAGGGGATGGAGGAAGGGCTTCACCTCCCTCTTCCACCCACCAACTGCTGGAGAATCCAGTCTCAGCTCCACTTTCAGCTGTGATCTACCACCCAACTGGAAGCGATGGGGGAAGAAGGATGCCCGAAGTCAGCACTTGACTCTTTCCCTCTTCTCTCAGTTCTTGTCCACTTGATTTCCCTTTACGCACGCCAGTGGCAGGGCTGGGGCTTGTAGAGCAGGTGAGAGATTGAGAAGGGCTGAGGAACTCAGCTGCAGTGACCTGTTTTTGTTGGTGCTCCCAACACCGCACTGAAGGGAGCTGCGCTGCAGGGAAGCAGATGGAAAGCCCTGGCTCAGCCCAGGAAGAGCTCCAGCGCTGGGGAGAGCAGACACCACAGTGGTCCGGAGATAGATGCACGGGCTGTCCAACCTCTTTTTTCCATTCCCAAACACTGCCAGATCCAATGACTAAATTCACCCTTTGCAGTTAAACTCAGAGCTCCACACACTCTGTAGCCCCTGAAATTGTTTCCACGTTTTGGGGTGACGCGAGTTAGGTGGATCCTCTACCCCTGCCCCAGAAAACATCAAGCAGAGGGTGCATCCAACAGCACCCAAAGGCACGTCCCCTTCACTGCCACCAGCCACCACTCCCGTGGGCGCGCGGTGACCCGAGGTGTCAGCCAGGGAAGCCGAGGCGAGGAACGGGGAGCAGGAAGGGTCCCAGCCACGGTGCCACGAGAGTGGCTGCTTGGCTTGGCACCGAGCACGTTAGATGTCCTTTTCCCCTCCCTCATTCCCGCCTTTCAGCCACCCAGCATAAAAACCTGCCTTTTTTTTTCNATTCTGTTCATGGTCTGGCTCCCTTTCAAATTCCCGGAGAAAAGTATTTATCTGCTGGATGAATGATGACATCCGGCCAAACCCCAGACACGCCATCACGTCTGATCCAGCCCAGCCGTCTATCACAGCCCTCATCTCGTTATTGGTACGCTGGCGCCCTGCCAGCACTCGGGGCTCGGGAAAGGGCTCCCACCAATCTCTCCAGAGGAGAGAGTCAAGGACTTTTATTAATTAGCATTTTGAATTGTAGCTAATAAATACCCCTCTGGCATTCAGGCTGGGATAGGAAACACAACAGAGATGTCCTTGAGACGCTGTAGCATTTTGCTGCTGGAGGCAAATGGACAAGAGTCACCTGTTAAGTCCTTCTGCATGCTGCAAGCTCACCTCTCATCCCCGGAGAGGAGCAGGCAGCGGGACGAAGCATGACCCACTGCCAGATTCAGTGGTGCATCACCCACTCGCCCATCCAGCACTGGGATGGCCAAACACTCACAAACACATGGCAATTTTGCAGTGAGCGCAGTTTTGCACCCGGGAGCTGCTCAGCAGTCCCACAGGACACCGCGGGATGTATCTGAGGATGGACCCCACAACACAAGCACATGCTGGGGATTGGACTTTGGGCTGGTGCCTCTGCTCCCCTTGTCTGGTAGACCCAAACCAGGGAGACAATGAGGGACATGGCACTGACGGCTGCTTGGCTGGACGGCCAGGAGCTACAGCTTCAAACACGGCAGAGCTGCACCGCTCTGGGGCTGAAGCTCAGCACCCAAAGGTCACCACATCTGAATGTGCTCCTTGTTCTGGCCACAGCCACCACCCTGCCTGATTTCTGGCTCAGTCTACAAGACAACCTAAAGGTGAGGAGACTGGGTGCAAGACTGCAGCTGCCCTTCAATCCACCACGGGTGACAGTGCCTCAGCTACCAGCGGGTTCAATGAGCAACTCCCTTTGCAAGGCAGCTCACCGCCCTCTCATGCAGGGCTCCGAGACTCGTGCTCAGGCAGCCCCCCACGTCCCAAAACAGCCCCAAGGGCTGTCAGCCCCTGTGATAAACCCCCACCCAATGTCCTTGCAAGCTCATCTTTTCCTTGTGTCTCTTGCTTGCCCCTGAGCTGCCGCCTTCGCTGCGGGGTGACCGCCGGGGTGGCAGGTTAAGTGGTGAGCAATAGCTGGGCAGGACGGGTGGGAGCGCCAGCCGACAGCAAGCAATTAGTTAATGGGCTCCAGGGCCCTCAGACCAATCTCATCAAGTGACAGCGAGCTGCAGGAGGAATGATGACAGGCCAAGCAAATAGAGACAGGAGCCAAAAGAGGAAAGCAGGAATGGGGGGAAGTGGGAATTAGGAGAGCGAATGAAAAAAATCGAAAACGCAGGGAGAATATATAGTCCACAGAAGCATTATACTTAGCTGGAGACCCGAAAGGCTCAGTGTTGCTGCTCAGAGGAGAAAAACAAAATCCCTTTATCTCTCTCCACACCCTTCCAATACAGAATGATGTCAAATCAATTTACTGTCTTTCCTCTCACAATTAATCAAGCCTCCTCCGTTGCTCAACCTTTGGTAGAGCCGCGCATCGTGTCACATGCAGCATAAAGAGAGCAGCATAGCAGGAGATGGAGGCGGCTGCTCAGATTTATGCTGCTTGTGATTAGTAAGAGATGGGTGGCTCCTGGCCAAAGTAGCTCATAGTCACAAGACTTATAACCACACAGAGTTGCGTAAGGCACGCGAGATTCCTTGCAAACGTTCCTTGTTTTGCATGGAAAGACTCCGGAGCATTGTTACGGATGGGGCTCATGGACATGGCTAAGGGAAAGAGCCTTTCCAGCAAGGCGGAGGATGTTGGTAACCATGTGAAATCAGGCTTTTCAGACTGACCATGTTTCTGAAACCAGCATTAGTGAGTAGAAAGTGGCTCGGGAGGAGACCAACACTTCATGGGGTCCCAGAGAAGTGTTTCCACTTCCCCAGTGGAGAAGGTTACACCAGGAGTCATCAGAGTGGGCAGAGGTGTCTACCTCGAGCTGCACAGCCCCTGTTCCCTCTGCAAGAAAACCCCCAAATCCCAGATCTGTGACTTGTGGGGGCACCACTGGTGAATGTCAGACTCTTATGGATACCAGCAAAATCAAGGCAGTTTGTGTTTCATCACCATCCTGGCGGTGGCAGCCACCCAACCAACTTACTCTTTGGGGGGCGTCAAGTCATCAGGTCGTGTCTCAAAGAACTGGAGAACCTCCTCGCACTGGGAGATGTAGGGAGGCAGCTGGATCAGAGCCTGCAGACGAAACAGAGACACTGGTGATGGGAAGCATCAAGACTGAGCAAGGAGGTGATTGAGGACAGGCCCTCAGGAGCACAGGGGACTGGGTCACGGCACGAGGAGCTCGGCACCCACGTGGCTCCCGGCAGACAGGAGCGCAGAGCCAGGCTGGAGAGAGCTACTGCAAACACACACTGGAGTGGAGCAAGACCCAGACAGCCCCCAGTGATGCCCACCACACCACCTCAGCTGCAACTGAAGACTAAAGGAGGATAAGCAGAGACTGCCCGGGCCCTGCTTAGCCCAGCTCCAGCCTTTTGGACAGATGTGCCTTCACAGGGTAAGAGGCACAGGGACATCCATCCCAGCATCCAGCCTCCCGGCCACAGCAGGGCTCAGTTTCCCACAGCTGCACTGTGGGCATGGAGCCGTCATCCCCGGGAAAGGCTGGGCACTTTACATGTGGCAGACTCTCAGCGCCATCAGTCCTGACCGGCACATCCCCAAAACGCTTCACTGGGCAACGGCAGCTCGGTAGGAGGCAGGGAGAGAAGCAACAAGAGGCAAAAGCGCAGACACCAGCTCGTCAGGGCAAGGGCTGGAAGGCTGCTCCGCACACTGTTGAACGGCAGGAGCTATAAACTGCCTCTGCTTTTCTCCTTTCCCTTTGAGGATGCCCGTTCCAAAAAGACAAGTTCCAACGGTGGGACCTGCAGAGTGAGAGCGTGCATGTCTGTGGGAGCTGGAGGCAGTCTGGGACAGCAATATCAGCTTTGGGCCAGAGCTCTTGCGGGTCCTTTCCAAGGTGGGCTGCAGCGAGGGCTGGGCAGGGGAGGCGGGATGGCAGCGGCTCGGCAGAGCCCTGCCCCGCTCTCTGCTCATGGGAGGGAATGGAGTCACAGATGGCGGCAACTGCAAAAATGTAAAGAAAAACCACCATGCAATAGAAAAAGGGACAATTTGAAATCAGGGAGCAGTGCTGCAGCCCGACCTGGAGCAGATGTTTAACCAATTTTCTGTATAATTCCCTCTCCCCTCCATTTGCTGTCACAGCAGTCTCGTGACAGCAGTGTGGGCAAACCAAACCTCCACTCGCTTCTGTATCGGAGACAACGCCACATCTGCAAAGCCCCAGGGTTACCACAGACATCAGATGTGGCTCCATATTGACCTAATTGCTGGCCCCCAAAAGGCCTTCCAGCCATTCAGCACACAGTCATTCACTGCCAGCATAGCAGACAGTCAGACCACTAATCATGGGCCAGCTGCGATCACGATCATGTGAGAGACAGGACAGAGAAAACTACTCACTCGATGGCTTTTGGGTCCAGGGAAGGGCTATTCAAAGACTAAGTTTTGCATGAATGCCATTCCCATGTGGGTACCACTCCCCAGTTCCAGGCATCCCATGATCTACACAATTTCCCTCATGCCAAAATCATTCTGATTTTTGTGGCCTGGAGAAGGCTCCATGTTCTGTGACAGCAGGGGATGATCACAGAAAACACCCTGTGCTGGAAGGATGAAAGGTAAGACCCACAGCTCATTTCTCAGGACATCTTGAAGGAAGCCCACCTAGAGCTGACTCAGCTTGCACAGCGGTGGCTGAGTCAAGAAGGACACCCTGCAGTCTATTTGGCCATGGTCTACAGCAGCTATGGCCACCAAATCAGAAATAGTGGCGCAAATAGTGTGACATCTGTCCCACCTCTGGCCCTGCCACACAAAGGAGTGAACTGCAGAGGGCCTTCAGCACACAGCTTCAGCCACAGCAAGTCACCTTACCTGCCCTGCTGCCTTCAAGCTTGGGAAGAAAGGTCATTTACCAAGGACAGACAAGCCCTATTGCATTGAAATCCATTTTCCAGGGAGTGAGAAAGGATTATTCTCCAGCAGAAATTTTTTTTAGCGGTCCACCCAGTCTCACTGGGGTAAAGCATCACAGCATCACAACTCCTTCATCAACCCTCCAACTAATGCTTTCTCAAAATCCCTTAGAGAGGTGGAAGGCAGTTCCCACACCAGGGGAAAGACCAACAGGTGTACAACACAAAGAGAATAAACAGGAGAAATGGGAAGAAATGTCAGGCCTCTGCTCCCCCTCCTTGTCCTTCCTCTGGTCTTCTGAAGTCTCATTTGGTGACTGGTTGCTCTGATTCTTTTGCTGCTTTTCTTGCACCTTACCTTAAATTGCCATGTTTTTCAGAGCAATGGGACCCTTCAGCAAGTGCACTGCCTTGTGAAAGCAGTGGTTCTCTCCATTGCTCCTCTCACCTACTTCCACCCCAAATCTCACCCACCTTCTTTCCAGGGCTCTCCCAGAGAACGAAGACACCCCACTTCTCTCACAGGAGATGGCAAGAAAGCAAAAACTTTCTTACACATTTTTCTGTGAGAACTTGTTCATAACATATTCACCTAACCCTCAATTCTCACTCAGCACGGCCAAGCTGGAGGAGATATTTTGTATTTCAGTTCTGCACCACCACGCTCCAAGCACGTGCAACGTCCACCTCCAGTGATAAACATGGCAGTAAGAGTGTGCTGGGACCCTGTGGCCACGATCTGTAGCGTGATGTGCCCAGGAGGGACATCTCTCTGCTCTCACTGACTTCTTGCTCATTCTACATCTCTGCAGCCTTCGGTCCCACACGCGCCTTCAGCTCAGCAACGTTACGGTTAAGTAGCAGCAACTGGAAGGCCAGGCACAGCGTACGTTTTATTACTTGGTAATGCATTAAAGGGAGAAGGAGAGAGTGGCTCTCTAAGTGGGTCATATAACATCAGCCATTATGTTCCAGTTGTTAAGTCAAATGGATTCATTATATTTTATGCCATTAATGGCATCACTCTGAACGAGACAGCTGCAGCATCTTATCACTTAGGGACTTTTTCTTCCCAAAAATTAAATTTACGGTTGTATGTGTCTGTACGTAGCTGGCATATTTTAGTGAGTCAGAAGACAAGGGGCTGATCACACCCAGCTGGAGCCAAGCAGTTACTTGTACCATCAGCTTCCCCCACGTTCTTTGGAGCACATAGGTCCAAGCACACCTTGCACTACGTCTCCATCACTCTCCTCTCATCTGCTATCCTGGTCTGCAGTGGTTTTCACATGCAGCCCCACTGCAGAGCTGTCAAGATGCATTTACTAATTCTCCTTTATCCTTGTACTTGTTATTGCAGCCACAACATCTCTCCCGTAAGTCTGGCTGAGTCCCAAAAACCACAGTCTCCCCCACCATGCAAAATCCTAGGCCACAGTCACTGCTACACCTCCCGCACCTAAGGAGTGTGATGGGCATTTCACCATTTCCCCATCTTCTCCCTTGGGTTTTGCGGTCTTTGGATATGTTTTCAACAGCATTCAGATTGGATTTTGGAAGTAGTGGACCTACCTCCAGACCATTTCATGGCTGCTGCAAGTACTAGCTCACTTCTCCGACATGATGACATGTGGCATACTTTATTTTTGTGAAAATAATTTTTTGTGGATTTTAGTATTTTGTTTTTCCCAGAAAAAAATGCTGCAACACCATAATTTGCCTTATACTTAATTACAGTCTTATATTCTTCAAGAATAGGGGCAAATTGTCTCAGCCTTACCAAGGAAAGGACACAGACAATCAGCTGTATTTTGGCTCTATGATGAGATGATCTCTGTTGGCTTCCAATAATTTTCTGCAGGTACAAGGCATCTTAACCCCTGTGCAAGGAACTGTTTTGCATAACCAGTAACAGGAGTTTTATGTCCCATTTTGGGACCCTCCCACCACGAAAGTGCTGTCCTCTACATAAAACGTCAGGTCTTCTCCCAATAGATAGGAAAGGAAAGGCTCCCCAAGGAACCGAGTCCTTCAAGCCGAGTCCTGCACACAACTGGTTCACTCCAAACCGCCCACCAGACAGGACACGGCCAGGCAGCCAGGTCCTTTCCAGCCCATCTGGAAAGCTGGTTCTGGTTTGCAGGTGGAGAAAGGAGAAGAGAAAAGGAAAGCACAGCAGCAGGGCGCAAGCCGGCGTGGAGATGGGCCACCCTGCACCCTGCAAGCCTCCAAGCCCTCAGTATTAATCGAGGGAGTGAAAAGAGACTCAGTGGGTGTGTTTTCACCACAGAAAGGGTTTGATGGTGGGGGACAGCCCAAACTCCCTGTTCTCCCAGCGCTAGCACACCATTATATACTGTCAGTCAAACAGGATCGAACCTGATCAAGGTGGCTTCATCTTTGGTTGGCGCTAGAAACCTCCCCTTACCTTGCAGTACTCGTCGATAGGTATCAGGCGTTTGACCGCAACATCGCGGATGTGACTCCGGCGGAAGAGGATCTTTCCTGAAACAGGAGAGACGGAGTGAGAAGAGCAGGTCAGCGCAACGCCCACGAACACTCTCTTTTGAATCACTCTCAGGACCTGCTCCCCGCGCATCCTGTTCTCACCAGCAGCACCTACCTACAGAGAAGCACCTTACCTCCCATGGATTAAACACCTTATTACAATAAAGTACATTTAAAGTGGCAAGCGTGTTCAAGGAGAGAGAAGAGGAAACAATTACCAGCAAACTACATCCCCATCTCCTCTCACCACTGTGGCGATGCCGGAGGAGCAGCCCCTATCAAAGTGCATGCCCGATGCCGTACAGTCTGCTGGCACGCAAGTCCTGGGTGTACAAGCCCACTGGCAAATGCCAGCGCTCGCCAGAGAAGAGGACATCTCTGCGACTGCCGGTGCAGGTGGGACCCTTGTGGCAGGCTCCAGGCTTGCTCAGGGCACCCGGGTCTAGCGTGGGCAGAAGCCAAGCCAGAGGGTTCCTCCCTGTGCAGCTCCCGTGTCGAGCTGGTCCTCAAAGCCACGGTGTCGGGACTGCAGCTCTGAGTCAGACCTATAGGATTTTCCTTCCTGTCTGGGATTTATTTTTGTTCTCCATTAATGGGATCCTCTTGCCACTCCATTTCCTCCCCTCTGGCTTGTGGTACAGGCCTCTTTCCTTTGAACTCTAATGAGTCCCTAAATGCTTCAAGCTGCTTTCACAGAGAACGGCTTCTCTGGCATTTAATGACAAAAGCCATTAGCAGACAGTGAAACAGATACCCGTAGAGACTGGGTGATCAAAAGGACTGGTATGTAGTAGGATTTTGGACTGTCACTTCCCAAAGCACCGGGAACTGGCACTGCTTTGCAATACAATCATCTGGAAAATTGTGTTTTTAGGGGGTGAGGTGGGGGGGCAATGCTGCTTCCTGAAGTTCCATCTGACATCTCCCATACCGCAGAAAAGTCTCATCTCTTTTTGTCCCTACTTGAGTTTCCAATCCCACCACCAAACCCACAGAGAGCATCTGATGTGTCTGTCCATGCAATCCCTTCACTTATCAAAGAGGGGACCATGGGGCAACCCAGAAGCCAAACTCCTCTCACAACCAAATACCAACACACGCTCTGCAAGCAACGCGAGAGCAGGCAAAAGCACTCCGGAGAGTCACACAGCCCTTCTCTGCACCACGACGAGCTTCAGCCCCTTCAGCCAGCCTTCACAGGAGCCGCGGCACTGCTGGAGCTGAAGGCTGGATGCTACCAAGCTACTCGTGAACAGGACGCGTTACAATGGCCACACGCTTACCACAATTTTAAAACCAGTGCCGGGTCACCCCCCTGCTTCTCCCTGACTTGTCCAGGATCTGGAACATGCATGACTCGTACAGCCTGCCAACGCATTTTTTAAGCCGAGATGAACTCAGCCAACCCAACTTCAGCTTGCAAGGAGCATGAATCAGAACTTTATGGAGGAGCCAAATCTCCTGCTAGGCTCAGTTAATGCAGAATGCCTTCGAAACGGGACCGTCCAAGGGAGCGCACAGCAAACACACTCAGTACGAGCTCTGTACTTGCCCTCCAGTGAAACGCGAAGGGTCAGGCCAGCTCATACCAGAAGGATCGCTTCTCATTTCTGTCCTGCTGACAGCGAGGGGCTGAGATGTTCATGGTGGGAAATGTTCTGCTCTGAAATGCATTCCTCCTCGCAGCCTGCCAGAGCCAAGTCTGGCAGTCTTTGTGATACAGTGGAAAAAAAAAATACCCCTCTATTCAAGCTGTCTTTTAGGTTTTGAGGGTGAATAGCCTGGGAACACAGAAGTTGGCTGGAAAGACTGGGAGCGACAACCAGGTCGGCGCTCCTTTCCTTGCCTAGAGCAATTATTTTCCACCAGACAAGTAAACGATCAACAGTTTTCCCTTCTCATCAGCAATCGTGGTGTATTTGCTGCATAGGTTCCTATTGGAATGATGATTTTTAAAAAGATGAATGGATCACAATAGTTTTGTTGGCAATTGTAAGGAATGGCTGTTTTGGTTTTCTGTCTGCCAAAATGATCTGTTTTCTGTCTGCCAAAATCACTGATGGGTGGGTACATTATAAATGTCTGAAATAATAAGCTCTGGGTGTGGGAATATTTAAATGTTTAACAAACAGATGCTAGTGAATAATAATAAAAATAATATAGTTTGGGGGAATAAATACATCACAACAGCTGAAGTGATCTTAAATTAGCCCAGGCACAGAGCATACGAACCAGCAGGAAATCCAGCTCCTCTCCTGATTTGCTCTAGATCTACTATTTTTCAACAAGGAAGTTTATTTTGTAACAAAAAGCTGGTTTTTAATCAAAATGCCTAATTAACATAATTGCAGAACCTTCAGTGCTGCCAAATACAGCTATATAAATCCTTGACTTGAAAGGCAAGAGCGAGCAGGAAACCGCTTCCCTCCTGGAAGGGAAAGATGGGCAACTTGCTGGGTCAATGAGGCGCAACGTTTTCCTGGGCACGTTTTCCTTGGACCGTATCTGCAAAATGGGAATAACAGCGCTGCCCACTGGGGCTTCTCATGTGGTCAAAGACCATATAATGCAAGAGAAATGCACGACATTCTGCATCTCATACCTGCACCCCTCATTGCTGTAGCTCCAGGGGACACAGCGAAGGCAACGGTGCCCATCACCCACACCTTGTTCTAAGCGTTCTTGGCTTTATACTTCTTTGGGCTGCCTCCAGGAGCTTGTAATGGCTCTCAGTGTGGTACCCGGCTTACCGCCCTGCTAATCCTCCCGCTGGACTCTATTCCTCCTGCCCACAGCAGATACTCCTTCATGCTGAAGGGGAGGAGAAGGCTCAGGATTACCTCCTCTAGATCCTAAAGGAAACACATGGCAAAGAAACGGAGAGATGGGCCAAGGCAAGAGGGAAGTTAAGTCTGAAGACTGTGTTGGATAATTGCTGTCCTGTCCTCTTCCAACCAACAGCCTGACGCAGAGGCACTGTGCAGAGGAGGGCTCAGTCGTTGCCCCAGCTTTGGCATGGTGTAACCTAGCTCCAGGCAAAGGTGAGCCATGCGGAACAGTGAGGAGAAACGTCTGCACAGAAAGATGCCAGCAGAAAAGAGAAGAAGGTCTCTGGGGTTTGATGATTTTCCACGGTGAAGTTTCCCAGTCGGCTGAACTGTTCGCTCAGTAAATCTGCAGCGCGAGAGACGCAGAGCGACAGCGGAGGGGGAGCAATCTCAGCTGCTGCCGTGGCATCTAGCGAGGGCAAGGACAGCCTTGATGCGGTTCGGATCCTTGGCTCCTGGATGCCTGCAAACTCAGCAGAATTTGCTCCAATATAAGAAAAATAACTACCACCTCTACCTTTTAAGGACATCGTTTGGCGAGACTCGCTTTACCCCTATCATCCTCATAGCAGTGCTCCTGCTCCTGTCTGCATGAGAAATACAAAGGGGAAAACACGTGAAGGAAGGCAATTCTGCACATCTTGCTGATTACTGGGGTTTTCCATCAGCTGGTAAGGTCAGCGCTGCCGCAGGCTCCACTTCACCAGCTTCTCACTCTTGCCACAACTCAAGCACTCAGAAATGATTAGATTTTCTAATTTACATACATAATGTTATGCACGAGCAATCGGAGCAGTGAGCCTCCCTCCCCTGCCAGCACAAGAAAGTCACTGCACGAGGAAGTGGTAAAATACACTGTCCTTTATACACACAAACAGAGCTGTGAGTAGACTGAACATTTATCACCTGGGAATGTGTCAAGTAAGTTGATCTTGGAAAAGGAAGATGGAGATAAGGCGCTACTACAGAATGGCTGCCCTGGCACGTCGCCCTGTGCAAGAAGCACCCGACTGCAGGACACGCTGCCTGCTTTTTCTGCACCTTGAAAACCCGGTAATACCTACAGAGAAAAAGTGGGGCCTCTGAGGCGGACAACGGCTCCGAAGACACTCTGTGCACAAGTTACGATTTAGAAAGTGTTCTTTCTTCAGTAGGACACACAACATTTCATTCCAGTGAATGTATTTGTTACACGTTACGCTAATATAACTGTGGGTGCACCAAAGCATTGCACGTGCTTTGCTTGCCATACATCTGTTACCCCCCTGTCCCGGCAGAAGTTAGGCGTTTTGCACACAACTGCTCTTTAAGGGTAACCTGGCAGTATTATTATTCTCCATCAGCATTTTGACTGCAGAAATCTGACCAACGCAACCCATCCTTTAAAGACAGAAGGAATAAAACCAAAAGGGAGAGAGCTGAAATATATGCAACTCCTTAAAAATCAAAGCAAATGAAGTCTCTCTGCACTAACCTTCAGTGCAAAAGTGGGTGGATGTTCCCTGTCTACAGCTCTCTATCTATACCTGATATAACGTTTCATACACTCATTGGCTGGTTAAAGCTCTTGGGGGAAATTAAGCAATGCAGAACAGATTATTATTGTAGGGTCACCTTGGAGTAACAAGGATTAGTTTAATTTTTTAAAAAAGTAAACTGCCATAAATGTTTACATCAATGGGACATCAGAGTGAAAATTTAATTTCACCACCCAAAAATAATAAAAGTATCCAGCTTCTTATGCAGTGCTTTCCAGAAATCACCGGGTGCTTTACGCACCACACGAAAGCAGCTAGGGCAAGTAGAGGACCTCCACCACAGCAATGTCCAGGAGAAGACCCCAGTGTCCCCTATCCCCCCAAACATCCCAGGAAAGGGGCAGGGCATGAGTGACAGCCCTTGGCAGAGGATTCTCCACAGGGAAGAAATCCCAAGGGCAAGTGATGCTAATTCAGGCTGGAGAAGAGAAGGCTCCAGGGAGACCTTATTGTGGCCTTTCAGTACCTAAAGGGGGTTTATAAGAAAGATGGGGACAAACTTTTTAGCAGGGCCTGTTGTGATAGGACAAAGGGTAATGGTTTTAAACTAAAAGAGGGTAGATTTAGACTAAATATTAAGAAGAAATTGTTTACTATGCGAGTGGTGAGTCACTGGCACAGGTTGCCCAGAGAGGTGGTAGATGCCCCATCCCTGGAAACACGGGGCTCTGAGCAGTCTGATCTAGTTGAAGACGTCCCTGCTCATGGCAGGGGGGTTGGACTAGATGACCTTTAAAGGTCCCTTCCAACCCAAACTATTTGATGATTCTATGATTCTAACTCTCACCCTGCTGCTCTCTCCCAGCCGCCCCGGCCCTGTGAAGAAGTGCCATGCCATTCCTGTGCCATACACAGCGCTGAGCTGACGCCTGGGCTGCGGCCAACGCCAGCTGTGCTCTTCAGAGACCGCTTCCAAGCAATTGAGGCTTTCACCTACTCAAAGAAAAGACGAATTCAAGAGTAACAAAGCAGCAGAAGCCACGTCTCTGGCTCCCCTTGCTGACTCAAGCATTTGTTTACTTGTCTTATCTCCTTGTTGACCCTGGTTTGTTTTTACAGCCCAGCAAATACCAGTACAGGCGCTTCAGCACTGGGGGCCACCAGCTGGTTCTCAGAGTCAGCGTTATCTGATTGACCGAGAGCAAAGGGTGCTGCCGCAGCTCCGGAGAGGGGGCTGCAAAGCGATGGATGCAGCATGGCCCCTGCTGCCTCAGCCATTCATCAAGGACCGCAAAGTGTCAGAGGAGAGCTTCGGGAAAGGGCTGATAAGGAATTCGGGTCTCCAGCAGTATGAGATAGAGCAGGCAGGCCACAGGAGGAGTTAACTTCTCCAAACAAAACAGGTGGGGAAACAGGGCTCTGCAAATTACTCCCTCCTGTGGGAATTCTCCAGGCAGAGCTGAAGTTATACTGGGGAGTAAGGAGCCGAACAAAATGAGGCAGAGGGATTTCAACCAGCAAAATGGCTGAGGCTCTTCTTGAGCCAAAGGCTGTTACTGGATCCCAAGCAAGCTGGAGGGGCAGAGAACCCAAAACACATCACCCTGCTGATCACGGCCGTGAACCAAGCCAGATATTTCAAGAGTGGAAAACCGTCTGTGCCTCTTGCTTTACCCTGAAGGACTCCCCACCACTCTCCCCCCCACCCCACAGCCTCGGAAAGAATTCACTTCTCTGCACCTTTCAAATCACATCCAGATTTTCCCTGGCACGGGTTCCAAACTCACTTCAAAAAAAGGCAGCCCCAAACGTACACATAATTAATCCCAGCCCGTGGAGCAGCCAGCTACGTGGGCTATTCCGAGGATGGGGAAGCAGGCGTGGGAGACGGCATTTCCAGGAGCCCTGCACTTAGCATCTGTTTGGCAAAGTCCTGCGCTGCGCATATATCCTGGCGAAAAGGAGGGGGACCAGCAAAGTGCCTCCGGGGCTGTCCTGGCTATAGCATAAGCACGGAGTCCCACACCTTGTGAAATGAAGCCAAATTAAACAGTGCCCCTATCAAGACGGCCCCTTACACTCTCATGGTTTGAGATCCTGCTGGAGCAGGAGCAAATCATTCCCAAGGCCATTGCTTCTATGGCCTACAGTGCCATGCAATGGAGAAAAGCTTCAGGTAGGTTGTTTAAAGACAGCTCAAAGGTCAGAAGCGTCAGAAGCAGAGCAATGGCTCCAGTGCAGCACTCTCCCAGGGGTGATGCTGTCTGCTTGTCAGCTGGGTTAGCCGGAAACCTACAGAAAAGGCAACCGTACTGATTACGGGCTGCAATCTGGCCTGGGACTGTCCATGCAATGGTGCTACAGCAGAGATGCCCACCTTGCCAGAGCAGAAAATAATACTTAGGGCCCTTGCCCCATCTACAGCTCCGTTGAAGATGCAACAGGACACGGAAAAATCAGGTACTGTAGTTGGAAAAGGGATGAGTCGTCCTCCACCTCCTTCATGGGGCCTGTGTGGGGAGCTATGAGCATCCCCACGGTTGTTCTGGGAGAAGAGCTCCAAAGTATGTGGGCAGCACTGATGCCCATGCCAAGCAGGTCAGCAGGCTGGGAAGGGAGTAGAAGAGGAGACATCATTCTGCTTTTGAAAATGATCTCACCGAACCCCCTTTCTCCTCCTCCCTTCTTGGTTTGCTATTGTCTGTAGCTAAAGCTTCCTAAAAAGCAATTTTACAGCCAAAGTTAGCTCAGCCTCAGGCAACCCCTCCTTGCTGAGGCTCACGTTTCCAGTGAAGCAGACTGGCCAGGATCTGCTCCAGGCCACTCGGGCTGTACGCAGTTTGGAAGGCTCTACTCTCCTTATAAAAGCTGTTTCCTGAAAGATCTGGCACAGCCCTTACACAGCGGGCCCAACTGAGCTCATTTGTTTTCTTAGTTCATTCTTTCCTGGGGTCTCCATACCATCATCTCCCAGCCAAGAAGCATGTAACCCTTAGTGTGGACTCCGGCAGGCGAGGACGGAGCCGCCCAGCACGACGTTCCCCAGGGCGGGAAATGACAGGTCTCCTCTCTCTCGCCAGCTGCTCCTGACTCCGCTCCAGGCACCACAGTCGATGCCGTGCATGGGCTGGGTGCCACCAGAGCTGTTCCAAAGGGCCATCCCCAGCACCACATGAAGCTGGGCAGGCCGTGCTGGTGGCTCAACGCCAGCAAAAGTAGCCAAGAGTCCACTTCAAATTCCCCTATATGGTGGCAGAGGCTTTTCGGGCACGGTGCAGGAGCACTGCGATGCCCTGCCAGGCCAAACTGGACTCCACCAAGCTCTGCTACGGGATGAGCCAACACCCAGGAAGGGACAATCCCCGACTCCAAACATCAAGCGCAATTGTTCTGCTCCCTTTTGGAGAACTCAGCTTTATGACTCCAGGAGAGACGAGTGGGCTGAAGGGACTTGCACTTATGAGAACATTTTCTGATACCATCAGAGACCTACTTCAAAAGACCCAAGATCTCAAAAAATTTCCAAGAAGTCAAATCCCTGATGCAACCATTAACAAAACAAAGCAACACAAGGCAAATGGAGTTCCTGTGGGCTGGATGTTGTAACTACGGAGTAATCATGGAGGTCTCTTCCCATTCCAGGAACCCAGCCTGACAGACAAACCCAGATGGCACCTTCTCAGGTCGTGGTGGTGACCCTGAGTTTAGGACGCTTAGGGGTTTGGTAAGAAAGCCAGAGCTGCAGGAGGCACAGGGTTGCAGGAGACATTTTTGAGAACTGCAGTGGCCACAATGTCTAATGTTACTCTACAACGGGCTTCCCAGAAAGCAGTGTACTTTCAGTAAGCCACTGGAGCCAAATCTGCACTGGTAATGAAATTCAGATGCTAAAAATGTTGCTCAAAATGGGATTGGGAGCAAACTACAGTACTCACAGAAGCTGAACACAACCAAAACGCTAGAAAGCCCTAAGCATACTAGAGCCAGTTTTGCAGAGAAAGAGGCGCTGTTTGCACCAAGCTCACCTGGATGGCACCCAGAGAGATGGAGTTTGGGTTCAGCTGTAAGTAACAAAAACCGTTGCCATCCCAAACTGGGAAGGTCAAGAGCTGCTCCAGAAAAGAACCATCCTCTAGCACGGCCAGCAACTCGTAACAGAGCCTTCCCCTAACCCCAGGTGAAGGCTTCTTTCAGAAGCAGACACAGCTTGCAAGCCATCTCGCTAGGGAGGTATGGCTCATCGTCCTGCTCTGGAGAAAGCCACCAGCTCCTGACTGCTCCGTGATGTTCAGCAAAGGCAGGAGGGCAAAGGCAACATGATCCCCACTTCTTAATAAGACAACTTCCCTGAAGCAAGAGGATTTCTGAAGCTGCCCCATAAGGACAGGCAGATGCAAGATTATCTGTCTTTCCAGTGGCTGCCTCCTGCTCGGAGGTAGGACACCGTCCTGTGCTGAGACCTTCTCACCACAACCACCCCCTGCCCTNCTTCTGAAGCTGCCCCATGAGGACAGGCAGATGCTTGGAGGTTGGACACCATCCTGTGCTGGGACCTTCTCACCACAACCACCCCCTGCCCTGTGCTGGCACCTGAAAGTACAAGGGGTAAAGCCCCAGACGCCAGCTGCCCCGCATCAATAGTCTCTCTCTTCTTAGCTATTGCAAGCCACTGCAGAAATGAAACATCAAGAAAAATTTCTGGGAGAAGCATGGACTAGCAGTTTTCCAAGTCAACGTGTGACTACCTCTGAAAATGGTATCATTTAATCCTGTTGCAAAACCAGGACCGGAGCAAAAGGGCAAATGTCTCTGCAGAGGACTCACACAAATGCACAAGCTCCTCTAGAGGACGGTCATCCTAACTCCCCAAAACTGCTTTCTCACACAAGAGCCAGCCTTTATTTTCCAGAAACTTCAACCCCCTTTTTCCTCCAACGGAAATCCCAGTGACACGCCTCTTAGCAAAGGGAAACTATTTCAACACCAAGAAGAAGAAACAAATATTGATGAGTGTGCTGCGAGAAGCAGTGCTCCGACCAGGCTTCCCAAGCCCGATCGCTGCCTTCCAAAAATAGCAGCATTTTGGTGGGAATTTTCTGCAAGCGTGGCACGGCCAAACCGTATGTCCAATTTTTCCAGAGTTATGCCCTTTGCCAATTTTTTGCTTCCATTTTTCCTCCCCGCTCCTTGCTGGCGGGAGTACTTGTACAGCAAAGGCTTTTCTGCCGTACTAGCGGCAGGTGTGCCTCGCTTCTGCCCACGTTCCGATGCAAGGACAAGCCAGAGTCAGAAATCCCTCTGTGGGAAACCCAGACAAGACTCTCTTGCTCGGAAAGGGGCGTAAATGATTCCCTACCCGCCAGTCAGAGGAAAGTAAAGCCCACTAAATGCCTTTATGTTTCTAGAACAGCCGGGAGGCAGAGCACAGCACAAAGGGCTGCGCTAAATGGACCTGACAGTCACTGGAAGTGATTACGGTACCGTGACATTTCTAAATATACCCATTAGCTACTTGGGGGTGGGGGTAAAGACAACTCTGTGGTCAAAGCCATTAGCTATGGGTGCATGAAAGACTCCCGGGGCCCCTCAGGCTGCTTATTTGTGCAAGGCACATTAGGGTTCTTCCCCCACCCCGTAGCAGCAGCACCGAAGGGCGGCCACAAGCAATCCCCTGCACCACACAGTTTGCAACGGACCACCGCGTCTGTCCCTCGGGCACACAAGCGCTGAGCTGCACGCCGGGCTGGCAGGGCACACGTCACGCCACAGAAATCCCGGCTTCCAGCAACCACGCCGGGACATCGCCGGAGGAAGGCGAGGCTGTCAATCAGCTTGACTTAACATGTGGAATTCAATTGTTATTTCCTTCTCTCTGGATGGCCCTTTGAGTCGCACGGGACAGGAAAACCAGCGTATGAGCGGTGCCTGGGGAGCCTCACGCCATCCTCAGCCCTGTGCCGTGCCGGCCAGGCGCCTTCGGAAAACAAGCAGGCTGCTGCGGGGCTGCTCCTGGCAGATGCTGTGCAAGCGGAAGTGCTTAGCTGAAGTCCCCCACTAATGATTTCTGGAGGGAGAACGAATGGCTGAGGGGTTTAACAGTCGCTGGGCACGTTGCTAACAAATACAGATGTTTTCATGGACACGGCGCAGGCCAAGAACTTGCTGTTGCTCAGACAGTTCAGGAGATAAGAGCTAAAGCACACGTATGCTCACACACAGACTGGGGAAAAGCTCCCGCCATGCCAAAACCAGCACAGTTTTTGCTGGAGCCCGCTCGCCTACCTGGCAGAAAGGGGATGATCCTTTGCTTGGGGTCCTTCTGCCCTCCTTCCATCGGAAACTTGTCCAGCATTTGCATCTAGAAAAGGAAATGCAAGAGAGGTGACTAAAGTCGGTGATTAATTTGCACGACACGAGGCCACTCTCCCCAGGAGGAGGTGAAGCTCATTCCCCAAACCAGCAGCGTCCCGAGAAACCGTTTACAGCACCATCAGCCAGGGTGCAGTGGCCTGCAGCACCGAGGGACGCACATCCAAAGCAGTGCCAGAAGCACAAGATCTCAGCGTCATCGCCCCTATTTTCAAGACATTTCTCACCACTGATGTTGCTTATCACTATCATTCTGCTCAGCACGGGGGATTTATGTAACCTCCACTTCTGCAACTATTAAGTTTCATCCTGACGGGCCTTAGTCACTAGACCTCAGAAGCTCCTCAAAAAGGCAAATTTTAAGCTTATTAGCTCAAGCATAGCACAGCACTGACACAGTTCCTGGACTACAGCTGACTTGGACTTACAACATCAACTCATGTTTGCCTGCAAAAGGCCATAAAGTTATACCTCAAGTTTGGGGAACGCTTTGTGCTACACGGGCTTTGAGGGATGAATATTTTATGGGATCTTCAGCATTAAACAAATAATTCACTGACTGATGCAACAGCACTTAGTGCATTTAGTCAGCAAAGAGAGGTGATAACCACCTCCTGCTCTTGCTGGGTGACTGCACCAGTGCTTCGGCACATGCACACAACTTCCTTGCAGCCGCTACGATGCCTAACACCAATGCTCTGGCAGGATTCATGTCCTCAGCATGTCCTTTACTTGGTCTTGCTGGAGAACACCATTTGGGTTGGGTTTTGCACTTTATACAGAGCAGAAGAGGAGAAGGAGCGTGCCCAGCCATCCATCCAGCCACCGAGATACTCCCTCCTTTGGAAGGAAGGGGAGGGATATGCAAACTCTCCCTTGTTTTCTCTGGGGCATGATCTGAGCTCTGTCTCCCATCATGTGAAGAGCTCACTGGTCCCCCAGGGTATTTGAAATGGGTCTTGCCCTCTCCTATTGGAGCTGTTGCACTCTGCGTAAATAGTTAAGTGCTTATGGAAGCACTGGAGACAACCTGCCCAGGAAGCATCCTGAGCACCCACAAAGTCGAAACAGCTATCCTCCTCTAAGCCAATTAATATTTAAATTATTTCATGCAAAGAGGAAACTTTAAAACCGGAGAGCCCAAGCCATTCGTCCCACGAGAGGCTCCTGCAGGCAACCCTCAGGCACAAACTTGAACATAGGAAGTTCCATCTAAGCATGAGGAGGAACTTCTTTCCTTTGAGGGTGGCAGAGCACTGGCACAGGCTGCCCAGAGAGGTGGGGGAGTCTCCCACACTGGAGACATTCAAAACCCGCCTGGACACCATCCTGTGCAACTGCTGTAGGTGACCCTGCTCTGGCAGGGGGGTTGGATTAGATGATCTCCAGAGGTCCCTTCCAACCCTGATCATTCTGGGATTCTGTGATTCTGTAACCCTCGCCCAGCCTGGCAGAAGGACGGGCACCAGCAAGCAGCCAGACACATAAGCCACACTCCCTCCGGTCTGCTGCTCCACCACGGAACGTTGGGAGCCCCTTCACCATGGGGCCGAACTTTGGGGTCTCGACACCTCCCAGAGAGGTGTCCCACCTGGTCCCTGCTTATCATGGCTCTTGTTCTTTGGCACCTATTTTTCCACGTACTTTTTACAGGAGGTCTCTGTTCCTACCTAAGGGCTGTAGATGCCTCTACTGCTAGGCACGAGCTTGTTTAAAGTGCTGTAATGCTAAATATAAGCCCTTTTTTTAATATATAGACCTCCTCACCCCCTGCACATGCAATATTTGCATTTTTTTTTTCTTGGATCTCAAATGCACTGGGATAAAATTCTTGAGGTTTGGTGGAGAGGGGGGAGAAGGAAGGAGGTATTTTTCCTACATTTTGAGAAGAAATAAAAACCTCCCCCAACACTCCCAAAGACAACAGGAAAACCAAAAGAAGCTCTCAAATATTCTCTTCAAAATGAAAACAAGACAAGTCAAAACCAGGATGACACTACGCACAAACGGACCCTGTTTACAGCTTCTTCTCAAAACAAATTTTAAAGGGTTTGCAACAAAGAAAAGGACTCCAGACTCAGCAATAACCGGGGAGTGCGGTGGCATTACCAGCAGCCACAGAGCGAGCCCGAGCACGGCCGAGGGAGGACCGGCCTCCCCGAGGCACTGCAGGCTCCCAGGGCAGCACCGCGTCCCCAGCCTCCCCGGGCACGCAACCGCCTCCTGCTCTTCCCTCAATCCACGAAAATAAAGGATGACACCACATCCCCGTTACCCTGCAAACCGGCCGTGCTGTGCCACGGTGGAGAGGTGCCCCTGGCCCTGCTCCTCCTGTTGGGAAGAGCTCGGGAAAGCTTGTGACCGGTGAAGGGTGAGCAAAACAAGTCGCAAACGCCGCACATCTGATTGCTGTTAAGCAACGCAATACTTGAGTCACTGGAAGCTTTCCCCTCCTCTCAGTTTTGAACGCGAGCTGAAGATCTCTCGCTGCCGGGAGCGCTGAGAGCCTCCAAGACGCAAATGGTGCAAGCTGTGTTTTCTCCCGTATGCACGTGCCTGGGCTGTGCCTCTGGCCAGATCTGCTCCCAACCATGTGATCCCACCAAACCTGGCCAGAACTTCAGCCCAGAAATTCTCCATTTCCTTTTGCTTGACCGAAAGTGCCTTTTGCAGGGGCTGCTCGGTGAGCAGGAGGCGGCGTGGGGACCCTCTCCCTGCAGCCACCCTGTTCCCCTCCAGCCCAGCCCGGAGCCACCAGCATCACCCCCAGCCAGACCAGACCCTGCACCGTCTGCCGTGGGTTGGTACCATTATGCCTATGCGCTCACAAGCTGCCGTCTCTTCTCTTGCTGGAGGGAGGAAAAGAGGTTACAAGGTGCCTGGAGCACCCTCCGGCACGCACAGAAAGAGAAGAAGGTGGAGAAGGAGCAAGGACGAGGGGTCGGTCCCATGGATCCCACCCAGCCCGGCTGCCACATCACGCAGCTCCGGAGAAGGCAGCAGCAAATACTAGTTCATCAGTTTTACTAGGCATAAGCCTGTGGTTGAAGAACAGCTAAAAAACCCACTCCAAAGAAAACAACCCCAGCGCCGGCTGTAGCCACGGCAGGCAGTCTGCGTTAGCAAGAGACAAGAGCACACGTCTGCAGAAATCCAGTCCGCGGGTCACAGGCTGACGGCTCTCCCGCAGCACTACACGCCGTAAAGCTGCAGCGAGGAGAAGCACAGAGCAGTGATGGGAAAAGGTCAGCTCCAGAGCCGAGAGATGCTCCAGAGACCCGGAGGAAGCCAGCTGGCAGGTCTCGAGGTTTTGAGGCTCCCCGTACCCTTTCTGGCCCAGCTTGCTCCTGCTGGTTTTGCAGGATGGGGACTACAGCACAGGTTGTCACAGTGTTCTTCCCCAGGAAAACCAAGGAGAGCAGGCACAGCCCTGGGAAAGGGATGGAAAAAGGGTAAAAGCGTGGGTAAAAGTGTAGCAACCCCACAAGCCCGGGAGGAGGGATGCAGAGACAGGCAGCAGAAGATGGTCTGCAGAAATGGAGACATGCCAGTGCCAAGGCAGAGCAGGGCAGGTCTCCCGGGAGAGCATCCCTTCTCCTTGGCCTCGGCAGGGGATGGCACTCCCCAGCAGGCAAGGAATTGTGGAAGGGAGGAGGTTGGCATGGGGAGACTCCCACAAATCATCTCAGCAGCGAGGGTTTCCATCCAAGCTCCAAACAGGACCGCTCACATCCCATTCCCAGAAGGGAGGACTTCCTGGCCATCCAAGATCCCGGGGAGAGGGGCAGACGGGGCAGCGAGAGGCAGACAGACACACAGCCCTTCGGAGCGCAGCCATCCCTGCCGAGCACAGGAGAGCGCAGAGGGGCCAAGAGCCAGTCTGGCTCCCAGCAATGCACTCAGCCAGGTCAGGAAAAAAAAAATGTAGGAAAAAAGAAACAATAACCCTATTGTTTCTCCCTTTCCAAGATTATTTTTAAGTGTTTGTGACAGAATCTTAAAAAAAAAAAAGATTGGAGCAAATGCAGTTTAAAGCATTTTGGTGTGTTTTTGTTACGCAGGAAGCTCTTGTCTCACACTATTTGCCCACTCCTTTGCAGTAATGCTGGACGGGGGGGTCATCACAGGGTGGCTGGGCCCTGGCTCCCCACGCCGGGACTGGGGCACGGATGCCCCAGTGGCATATCCGACCCGCAGCGGGGCTCCCCCCAACAGCACATCAGGATACGGCACGTTTATCCACATTTACCTCCACCACCAATTTATCTTATCAATTAGCTGTTTGTCTTATTAACCCAGAAATGTCTTTCTGGGGCGAGCCACAGCCGAAGGTCTACGCACGTGGGGGGAGCACACTGTCCCCATGGCCGAGCTGTCCATTAACGGGGCAGGCGATAACGCCGGCGGGGCCACCCGGGGAGAGGGAGCCTTTCAAAAGCAGCTTTGTATCAACAGCTAACACATTGGCAGACAGCTTCTTCATTAACAGGAAGCTCGTCAGATAATAATATCCTAATTGAATCAATTAAGAGTGCTGCGGGCTGCAGGGGATCCAAGGGAGAGGGGAATGTATGCGCTCAGCAGTATTCCCGGGAAGCAGAGCGCTCAGGAAGGGCTTTGCCCAAATAAGAGCTGATGGTGTAATGCCAGAGGGATACACCACGCAGCCGGCGGAACGCCAGAGGGATTCGTCTGCTGGAGGAGCAGGGCCCCGGGTCCAACAGCCTGCGAGTGGTCCGTATCGCTTCCCAGCCGGAATCGAACTCTGAGAAGTCTCCGCAAAAATAAAAACAACCCTCAAGCCCCATGCCAGTAGGTAATAAGGTGTGTCATCACTTTGCTTCTTTTCCTCTGCTCTCCACAATAAAGTGGAAAAAGTTTTCCCCTCTAAAATATAAAGGTGAGGGGAAAAAAAGTATTATTTTTCATTTAAATCTGATCTGGTGGAAAGAAAAATGTCAGGGTGAAATGGTAAACCCAGAGGTCCTGCCTCCCCCTGATCACGATGATCCATAAGGGCACGGGACTACTCTCGCAGCAGGTCCCCTGCGGCCGGGGGGGCGGTGGGATTTGCTCTTGCCAAGCTGCTCTCAAGCCCCGGCTCTCCGCTGCTGCGTGTTAGGGCTTGTGCGGCTCGTACCAGGGCTGCAGCAGGGAGCGCGAGTCCTTGCCAACTTATGGAGGGGTTGGTGGTTCATGTCACCGAACAGCGCGGGCTGGGGCATGATGAAATCCCCAAGCGAGGAGAGCAAACTCTCCCGCTCTTGCACAACACCAGGAGCCGATGTCGGAGCCAGGCCGTGAGCCGTAATCGCAGGCGCGGGGTGAGGGAAGTTCCCCCTTCTCTTATCGACAGGGTTTGCTTTGGCTGCGTGACGGAGGTTCGGCGTAAACCCACATTCCTCCTTCTTGGTCTAGCAAGCGAGAGCTGACCTAAGCCGTGCCTCCACCCGACACGTCCGTTATCCAGAGCAGAGAGGTCACCTTTTGACACCACCCGAAGGGAAAAGGAGGGGGAAAATAGAGTTCAACAAAAGGCTTCTGAGTCCGGCTGAGCGCGCGGCAGCAGAATCACAGGAGACTCTTTGTGAGAGCAACAGCCTCCCCGCTGAGAGAAGGCAGCAGCTTGCCATGGGGGAAAGATGGGTCCCAGCCAAGCCTGCTCTCATCCCACACTCCCAAACGCCCCGTCCGCCCCAGCCCTTGTGAGGGGGGGAACGCGGCAGGCAGCCGGGCACACCGTGTGCCCCGCTGTCCCCGTGGTGGCAAACTCCAGATGGGGAACGTTCACACGCACCACTCACCCTGACCTCCAGGCGCTCAGTGGGACGTCAGTCAGGACTCCTCTTATGGGAAGAAGAGTCTTCCTCTAAATCTGATCCACTGAGGGTCAGCATCCCACTGATCTCCAAACGCAATGGGAAAGGGGAACCAGTCCAGCAACCGCCTGCCATCATGGCAGCACCCCGGCCCCACAGGGATGTGACAAGGGACGTGGCTGCGCGCTGAGGAACAGAGGCTTTGCAAACGGGCGCCTGTAGATCAAAGCACCCTCATACCCTGGAGCCAGCTGGTTCGGGGAACATCTGCCAAGCAAATAGCCTGGGAAAGAGAACAACATCTGGCAGCAGCTTCACAGGCTACTGATGTTTAGTCTCTTTGCGATCCCACCTTCCCTGCATCCCCCTGGACTGCCTGTGAAGAAACAGGGTGAAAACACAACCGCCCAGAAGACAGAAGGACCAATGCGGAGCAAGCTCAGATCCCAAGTGTGGCGATGCTGAGCTCATGAGGTCAAGCCTGGGGAAGGACTCCACTGGTGCGGCACCACGTAATGCCCAGACAACGGCCAAAACGAGCTGGTTGTTCAAAGGCAGTAATGGGAGCTGAAGGGTGGCACAACCGAGCGGTGTCTTGATGACCACAGTTTCCCCCAGTCCCTGCATTTCTGGTGCAAGAGATGAGTTCAAGGGCATTTTACACATTACCAGGCAGAGGCAACCCTGACCTCCTCAGCACTAGGAAACGGCATCACAGAGGCTGGATTGTGAAAACCTGATGGAAAACTTTAAGCATCGCTCAGCAATAGACAAAAAAGAATTAACTGAGGTCAGACAAAAAAAAAAAGGGCTACACAAATTGGCAGCAGCTGCCACTGCAAGAGAAATTTCCTATGAAATCACAGGAAGCATTAGAGAGAGGGAGACATCAGTGCCTGTGAATAGCTCACTGGCACGGAGCGGGCAGCGAGCGCAGGGCAGGCAGGACCCTCCCCTCTGCCCGTGCTGGTCCCCCCAGCCCCGGGCAGCCCCAGGACCGAGCCACCGCCAGCTCTGTGGGTGCTCACCCTTAAATCACACAGACCAAACCCCGGGAGCCAGCAGGATCTGCCAGCACACGGGGGCTCAGAGGACGTGGCAGCTCCACGTCCACAGGTTTGGTCTGAGTGCAATGGTCCTCCAAAAGCAACTGGGCAAAACGCTTCCGCTGCCCAGGATGGGAGATGTTTCCAGCCCGAGCACCCACTGATTCCCTGAGCAGAAACCTCAGCCACGCTCATCTCCAGCTTAAGCCATCGAGACCACGACGGGCACTGCACGCTCCCGGGGCTGCCAGGACTCCCAGCGAAGGAGGCACCCGGTCCCAAGCGTCTAACCCCTAAAAGCCAGTACTAACCTCAGCGTAAGGAGTCTCCTGTTTTATCATCCAGCCTTGAAACTGAAACCCCCAGAAATCACTAAAAGATTATCATGTTTGTTTATCAATGATGAGAGGATGGGAGTTTCAAGTCACCGATATCACCATCGCAACCAACACCATGTGCTAATTGCAGCAGATGGACGAAAGAGAGAGTCGTGAAAGGAGAAAGAGAAATACCCTCAGCTCCAGATACGTCTCTCTCTGGTCAAGCCAGGCCTTGTCCCCGCAGAGATTTCTGTCTGTTCTGTGCTCATCTACAAAGCGCGTTTCCAAGAGCATTAACCCCCCCCCATGTTTTAAGACATTCAGTCTGTACATTTCAAGAAGCAACAAGTAGGTCCAGGTACCCGCTCTGAGATCCCCAGAAGGGAACTCAAGGGCAAAGCTGCACCTTCCCCCAGCCCAGCTCTAGTAAGGCATCAGGTGAGACACCCCGAGATGGTGGGATCTGGAACCATCACCCAGTTTTGGATGGCTCAGACAATGCCTGAAAAGCACTGCCTGCTTTCTTTCCTTTTGTAACCCTGTCAAGAATATATTTGGGAGACACTAAGGAGGGAGTTTAGTGTTTAAAAAAAAAAAAAAGAAAAAGAAAACCTCAAATTTGGAGAAGGGCACCAAGCAGTCTCCATTAACATAGCCTCCTCATGGAGCTGCTGATCCCTCAGTCTGCTTCTTGGGTGATTAAAATGTATCGCTTTTTACGTTTGATTCATGGGTGCTGAATCCTGGAAGTCATCATTCTCTTCACTAATCCATTTTCCACTTAATTTCTGATAATTGCAGTCTCTGGATGGCATTAGGCCGGGTAGGCAGGTCCCAGACTGCACAGATGAGCACTGAAAGCTGCAGCACTCCATGCAGGCACCACCAGCAGAGCATTAACACCACCAACCAACCGGTATGGCATCCATAATTCACCACAGTGACCCAGCCATGGGAAATGACTCTTGCCGGTAGACGTGCTCGGGAACAGAGCAGCAATGCCCGGGGGTGACGCTGGTCTGCGCCGCTTCCTCTTCCCCATCCCGTCCATGGGAACGTCCCTCCAGCACAGCTGGGGCTGTGTCACATGGGGAAGTGCCCCTGGAAGGAGCCTCGGCATGGGAGCAGGGAAGAGCTGTGCCACTGTCCCCAGCCTGGGGCCAAAGACCCACCACCACAACCATCGCTGCAGCTGTCACAGCAGCAGCAGCAGCCATAGGGAAAGCTGCAAAGACAGTTCAGGTTCACCCACATCCTCCTGCCTAGCACCCCAAAGTAGGTCTCCTCTGAAGACTGGGAAGTCATGAGATTTAGTTTCTGTTGTGGAAATGGAAACAACAGTGGAGAAATACCAACGAATTAGCCCCACTCCATGTGCAGAGGTGCAGAAAGGCAGAGGTCTGTGCTCAAACACTCCAACCAGATCTGGTTTCACATCTAACATGGTGCTTCACACCAAGAGGCAACCTTCAGTCAAGCGTTTCAGCAACCGATCACAGACAGACTTTATGGGCATGCCACCCCGCTGCAAACTGCACGCCTGCCAAAGCCTTGAGGTGACTTGTCCTTAGCTTCTCCTCCAAATAGCTCATGATCCGACTTCTCATCAACCCCTCCCATCCTAAAAACCTTCCCCACTCCCGATGAGGAGAACCAGACCAGCGTACATTCCTTCCCTGACATTCATGCAGAGTTTTAAATCTGTGGCAGGCCCAAACGTGATGAGACAAAGGAGGAGGCATTTGAGCTACAGGCAGGGCTGCACAAGCTGCAGTCCTACCACTTGGGAGAGCGCTGCTGGTCAGAAACACCAGCCTCATGACTCTCCTCTTGCATCAGACTTCTTGCTGTCTATTTTCCCTGCCGTTCGTTCCCTAAACACAAACCCCATCTTCCAAGTAAGCACAGTCAGCAGAAAGGTTGAAGTGGAGAGACTTTTCTCTCTGCATGAGGGAGGATTTCCTTCTGCTCAAGTTCATGGTGGTGTCCATCAAGAGTAGCTCCACAGCAGCCAGCACCACTACACAGGTGGAAAATGAGACACTGCAAACCCCCGAGGTTTAACTGCCAAAACCAGGGACTCTATATGAAACGGATAGGCCTTAGTCCTTAGCATGATCAGGTTCCTTTCCACCCTCTCCCACCTGAAAACAAGCAGAGACAGAAGCTGATGAAGCCCTGGAGCCCCAGGCAGACAGCCCCATGGACAGCACAAACCAGCCCAGCTTCTGCATGAACCCACCAGCATCCTCACCCCACCTCCTTCTGCACCAGCACCATGTCTCACTCATGGAGCACGCTACCCTTGTATTCCTCTGTCTAGAGAAAAGGTGGGATTTAAAGATGCCAAGTTCAGTGGTGCCCAAAGAAACCAAGCTGGAGACAGTGCATACCCACAGCCGCTGCGGGGACGTGCCGGGGCGGGCGTGGGAGCCTGGCACTGCCACCATCCGCACCATGGCAGAAGACTCGGAGCACTTCTGAGTCCAGCTGGTCCTTTCCACGGGGCCAGAGCTCGCCAAGAAACTCCGCTTATTGCAAAACCAGAGTGCTGCCGTTAACTGACGTCTGATGAAGGGGACCGGCCTTGAGGCTCGTGGACGAGTTAATGCACTTAACAGGGACGGGCTGCGCGAGCGCTGAGCAGCGGAGCCGGGGTGTGGGGAGCCTCTGGGAGGGCATAAAGCAAGATGCAATGCAACTCCAGCGGGAATGCCGTCCTAACCCGGGACAGGCTGGAGAGGTGGGCCCAAGCCAACCTCATGCAGTTCAACAAGGCCAAGTGCAAGGTCCTACATCTGGGTGGGGGCAATCCCAAGCACAAATACAGGCTCGGCAGGGAATGGCTGGAGAGCAGCCCTGGGGAGAAGGACCTGGGTGTGCTGATTGACGAGAAGCTCAACATGAGCCAGCAATGTGCGATCGCAGCCCAGAAGGTCAACCGCATCCTGGGCTGCATCAGAAGAAGTGTGGCCAGCAGGGCGAGGAGGGGGATTCTGCCCCTCTACTCCACTCTCGTGAGACCCCACCTGGAGTACTGCGTCCAGCTCTGGAGTCCCCAACATAAGAAGGACACGGACCTGCTGGAGCGTGTCCAGAGGAAGGCCACGAGGATGATCCGAGGGCTGGAGCACCTCTCCTATGAGGAGAGGCTGAAAGAGTTGGGGCTGTTCAGCCTGGAGAAGAGAAGGCTCCGGGGAGATCTTATTGCGGCCTTCCAGTACCTAAAGGGGGCACAGGAGAGCTGGGGAAGGACTTTTTACTGGGGCATGTAGTGATAGGACGAGGGGGAATGGCTTCAAACTGGAAGAGGGCAGGTTTAGATTGAACATTAGGAAGAAGTTTTTCACTCTGAGGGTGGTGAGGCACTGGAACAGGTTGCCCAGAGAGGTTGTTGAGGCCCCATCCCTGGAGGTGTTCAAGGCCAGGCTGGACGTGTCCCTGCCTATGGCAGGGGGGTTGGAACTCAATGATCTTCAGGGTCCTTTCCAACCTAAACCATTCTATGATTCTATGATATTCACCCTTTCCCAGGGCCCAGAGCCAGCGAACACCACGGCACCACGGAGGAGCCCCAGCAGCAGGCGAAGCGCCGCAACCCTGCTGCCTTCTGTGCATTTAAACGCGAGAACGCAGATTTCACACAAAATTCAGCCCAAACCGCATACTTTGAACTGCACCTGCTTTTTTAGGACCCAACCGGGACAGAGGGAGAGCATGCAATGCCAAGGTTTTCCAGCATAACTAAACCTTAAGGGGCATGAGCCTTGATAGCACCCTAATCTCAGAGCTCTTCTCCAAGCGTAATCTCACCACTGAGAGATGAAGAGAGAAAACCTGAAAAGCTGCTGGTCAAATTAATTGACCGATAAAAAAAACCAAAACACCGTGCTTTTGGGGCTTAAAACAGCCACCTGTTGGCAGGTGGAAGGCAGTCGCCCCCCGAACGGAAACCTCAGAGCTCCCTGGGAACTTTCCAACGGGACTCTTATTTCCTGAGGTGGGCGGAGGGGTGGGAGGGGGAGAGGAGGGGAACTGGAAAATGCTGATTTGCCAAGAAGAACGATCAGCAGACGAGTATCCATTTCAATTAATGTTTCAATTTGAACAGTAAAACCTAACTGCTAAAATTAAAAGGATTTTTTTTTATTATAAGTGACTCATCAAGGGGAAATTTTTTTTTAAAAAAATTAATAGTGAAAAAACCAAGAGAACGTTTACACATACTGAACTGAGTTTCTTTCTTTGCTCAAATTTAAACACTAACTTTCCTCCCAGCTCAGGGCGAGGAAACCTCGCCGCTTTGAAGAGCTGCACAGCTTCCCAGCTGGCTCGGCACTCTGCATGGCCGGACACAAAGCCTTCTTCAGTGGCCATTTCATCAGCCGCTTTCAGCATGTACGCGTGCAGTTAAAAAATACGGGATTGAAACTTTCTGTTGACTGAGACTTGGTGAGAACTCCAGGATTTTGGGTCCCTACCAGAGCTACTGGAGTTTCCACGCTCCAGTGTCACCCAGGGCTGGAGAGGGGCAGCACCCACTGATAGCAGCAGCTCTACAGATAGGGAGGAAGACCTACAACTTACTAAAAAAACCCACAAAACCAAAAAAAAACCCAGCAGCTGCACTCTGCAAGGCTGAACACCTCGGCCAGTCCCACCACCAGCGCTGCGGTGCCTGGGACAGCCTGTCCACCTACCCCGGAGTGAAGTTGCACAATACGGTTGAACCAACTGAACTTTCACCTGCAGCACAAGACAAAGAGACGTCTCACCTCTGCCCTCCTCCTCTTCATTCCTGGCCCTCCCAGAGCCACTCCAAGCCCACAGGGAGGGGGGATCAACCTCGGAGGGGTCCCAAAACTTCTTGTTGAGGAAGGCATTTCTCAAAGTCTGCTAAAAAAAATAACTTCTTCCTCTCCAAAAAGGTCAAGTACCAGACCATGGTAACTTCTTCCTGATGCACAAGCTGAGCTTGCAGAGGAAAATCGGAGCATGAGGAATTCTCCGTAAGGCACACAACAGCACTTTGCATATTAAAATATACCTGGTTTGGCTAATTTAATGTGGTATCAGCACTGAAAAACGACATTCTAATGAAAGCTTTTTCTTGCCCAAACCCTAAATATTCTATCAAAGGCAGTATTAAAGCAATAAATCCGCCAACCTTAATTACACCTCCCAAAACTAATCTCCAAGATCTAATTTCCATGCTGCCAGGTAAAAGACAGCCATAAACATCATTTGTAATTCACTGCTCAGTGACTCACCCCCATTGCAATGGCCTCGAGATACAGTACCAGTAAGGCAGAAAGGCTGAGGGAGGTGGGATTAAGACAGGGAAAACGCTGGCTCTCCTCATGCCACCAGATCACAAGGGAGACCATTTTTTGCTCACATTGCAATCCTAGATAACACCAGAATATAAAAGTTACCAAAAAATGTGGGATACAGCAGCAGCCCACAGCCCGGGGATGTGTGGGAGCCACGAGGTGATGGGAAGATGAACAGAAAGGATGCCATGCACCCAGCGGCACTGCAACACCCCTGCGGCGATGGAGAAGCAAAGCCTCAGCTGCTGGCAGCAAAACCACGGAGTCACCACAGCACCACGGAGGGGACGGGCCGGCTGCCGGAGCCCTACAGCATCCACCCGCTGGCACCACATAATTTTTTTTTTTTAACCATTTTCTGGTTAACGAGGTCCCCCCTCCCCGCCGCCGGCCAGCTGGAAGGCATGAATCACGGAGGAAGGGCAGATCCTGCACACCCATCCTTCTCTCCCCACAAGGGCTCCCCTGGTCCAGCCAACGGAGCAGCCTTGCTGCAGCTGGCACAGACCTGCCTTCCTCATCCCTCCCGGAGGATGCCTGCCACATACCCGGGAAAAGTCTGTGCTGGATCCCAGGGATGGGAATGAGGAGCCAGGCAAGCCTCAGGGCAGAAAGCATATAGGAGAAGAGGGAAAAAACATGCAAGGAAAGTAAGAGGAAAGGAGCATCGCTTCTCAGCTGGAGCAGAGCGCTGGGAAGGGAGAGCAGGCAGTTAAATTCTTCACTTGACCCCAGGCCCGCCGGGACCCCAGGGAGACCATGGCAGAGGTCCACACCTCGCTTTGCAAGGGGACTGCGAGACATCCTTCACCGAAAGCACTTTGCACAGCCAGCACGGGAGCGGTGATTTACAGCACCGAGGTAGACCTGCGACAGCCTGATGTAATTGAATGAAAGGCACAGAAAAGAAGTGAGAAATCAAGACCACAGGAAAACACATCGTCCCTTCAGCTTTATCACCCCCCTCTGCAAAGGCAGGATGAGCCCAGAACCACCATCTCCCTCTGTCTCTCCCCGCTCTTATTTCCATCTCCCACTCACCATAACACTGCACAGATGCTTCCACTTCTTAGATGCCCACGATATGCATGTGGTACATGCTATGGTCAGTACTATATCGTACGGATTTAGTGATGTAAATGGGTCCTGGGCATTTTACTGAAAATCCAGCACTCTGAGATACAGACTCCTTTGTACTGATTTACTGCTCATCCTCATCTCCAGCCCCTCCTCAAGCAGCATCAGTCAGCTTGAAACCGGCTCGCTTCACACCCAGGGCTGCTGCCACATAATATAAATTGCAGGTCTTTCCACCAGAAAACTGAGATGCATTGGATTGATTAAGAGCACGGCGGAGGCGCTAGGGCTTGTGTCAGCCCAGACCCACACAAACCTCATCAAAAACCCTGCAGCCACAACCGGCTCCAGGCAGGGACCTCCAGCAGGGACCCACCCCACGGGCAGTGGGCAGGAGAGGGGCTGCCAGTGAGCTCCTGCCCTCCCGGAGACCCTGCTCAGCCCTCCCAGCAACGGGGCAGCTGAATTTCCAGTGCTTTTTCATTAAGTAGCTGGGGAGTGGAAGAGCAGCAGCTCACCCCTGAGCCGGGGAGAGGGGTGAAACCCCTCGCCTCGAGTCACAGGACAACTTTTAAACACCGCATTACCGAAAGCCTCACCAAATAAAACCACACGGGCTTGTCAGCAGGAGAACTTAGCTACATCCTCGAGGAGCTGAAACTGTTTTAACCACCCCATCTTTCTGCCTCCCCCTTCCATGGGTTCTGCTCAGCACAGGCTCCCCCTGGGATCGCGCCCACCCAGGATGCTTCGTGTGGGAGATACTTCCCCCAGGGCTGGGAAGCAAAGGCGGCGAACGCTGTCTCCTCCAGCAGCTCTGCCAGGTTTCCAGAGGGAAGGAGACCAGGGAGTGCCAACACGGATGAATGAGCGGAGCGTGGGCTCAGGAGCTGGAGCCACCTTCGCCACGGAGCCACCACGGCAGCGCCAGGCGATGAGCCTGGGAACGCGGAGGGACCACCTGATGGGCGCAGGCAGAGATGAGAGCCAGGAGGTGAGCGCCAGTCCTCGGGGCTCACAGCAAACCAGCAAGAAGCAAAACTGCACCGGAGGCAAGGGCGAGGACTGCGGAAACCCGGCGAGGGTGCCGACACCGCCGGCGGAGCTGCACGCTCGGAGCAAAAGGAAAGGGCAAGCGCTGGCCATCGGCTTGGAATAAACCAAAAATCACCGAGCGCTGTTCCCAGCAGCTGCTCGAGAAAGGCTTTAGCTACGAGTACTGAAAATTGTTTCTGCTGCCGCCAGGCGCTGCCCGGTGCCGCCGCGCTGGCCCAGGTGTGCGCCGGCCCTGGGAACTGCCATCCACCACGGGCTCCCGGGGCGGACGGGCTGCCGCTTCCCAGAGGCAGGCACGGCTGTCAGCAGCTCGCAGCCCCGCTCGGCTGCCAGGCACGGAGCGCAGCGGCTCGTCAGGGTGCCAGCTACAGCCAATTATAACTCCACTGACCTGCCTTGGCGCTAGCGCGCACGGGAATGCGCCGGCTCCTGGCTGCCAAATGCTGGAAAGCTATAAATGGGAGACATTTGGAGAGGGAAAAAAATTAGGGAGCCAACTTTTAACTAGGCTGAAGTGCATTGGACTGTATGTGTTCTTTGTGGAGGGGGAGAGGAGGAGAGTGATGAAGATCTCTGATGCACTGCTGGAAAAATACCGGCTGTTTCTTCTACAGAGACAGAGGTAGTCCTTATTTAATGGAAAGTGTTTCTTCTCTTGAGTTAGATTATGGCAATTCACCTTTTCTATACTTCTGCATACTGCGCTGAAGCTCACGGCTCTCAGTGCAGTCTGGGCACAGAGGGAAAAAAAAGTGACTGGTGCTTTGAGCAGGAACCTCACTGTAGGAAGCTGTGGGTTTTTTCTTGTCCTTGGTCACGCAAGGGCCTGTCTTTCATGATCCAGCTGTCTAAGAGCGAGATCCTGGTGATTTATTTTCGTGGTGGGGTGAAACCACGAAGCACACTGCACACGCAACTGTGCGGAATTTTGCTGAACTCCATAAACCCTGAAGAAAAAAAGAAATCCCCGAAGTGTTGAAATAAGATTCCTGTTACGAAATAGCTATCGAAAGAGCTCTGTTTACAATATCTGGACACAAAAAGACATCCATCTCCCGCAGCCGCAGCGAGGCCGAGCTGCCTCAGGGCTTTTTCATCAAAGAGGCCGCCAGGACCAGAAGAGGGGTGAAATCCAAGCGGTGCCTCGCCTTCTGTTCCCACCTGAAGGAGCCTTGTGCTGTTTGGGACCTATTATTCGACACGCCTGCCCCTTGCTTTCCACATCTGGAGAATTAAGATAACGCTTACTTCACCTTTGTGAGCCACATGCCCTGCCAGGAGCCCAGCTCAAAGAGCGGAGGAGGAGGAGGAGGAAGAGGAGGAGAAGGAGGAGTGCAGGCAGATGAAGGCGAGCACAGGACTCGCAGTACTGGAAGCAACACATAAGCTTCATTTTAATTTTTCAAACGTCCAACGGCCTGAAACAGGCTGGCAAGAACAATTGTCCTCTGTGTGCCAGCTAGTGTCTTCTGAGCCTGTTTTAATGTAGTGTTTTATTAAAAAACTACTAAGATAAGATAAAAAATTACTAGGATACTGACTTCCCCCCCCCATCTTTGCCTCGCGGCTGCACGTGCACAGCAGGTGAAGAATCCCCTCCAGAAGGACTAATCTGTCTTCTGCATCGAGACGACATGCACAGACCACTGCCTTTTGCCAATTTTCTCATAAAAGTAGGCACCACTTCAACAGCCCTTTTTTTCCTTTTCTTTTTTTTTTTTTTGGTGTGTGTTACACACAAAGCTGTTGGCCTGAGGGTTGCAGGACTCTCTCCAAGATGACATCGCTCCAGGTGGGTCAAAGCTGAAAGTTTCCAGCTAAGAACCTGAAGGATTTGTTAAACATATGGACAAACGGGAGGACTGGGAAACACACTCGGTGCGCGTGCAGAAAGGAGTGGGTAAGAGAGCCAGAGCCATTTCTAAGGTTGCTTAAAATTCTCAAATTTTCTGTCTCTGAACCGTGCAGCAAGCACGCTTACTCCAGCCTACAGCACATCTCCATCCCTTGGCTCAGAACTAAACCTCCATGCAGAGGAGCAGCCACACAGCATCACCCTCTCCTCCTACAGCCTTCAGCTGGGACAAGGACTGAAGGAAAGGGTTCTGAGGGCAAGGGGAGAAGCCCTGGGGTAAGCTGTCCCCAGGGAGGGCAACCCTGAATGGCAATTTGACTTTTAAGGGCTTGCGGCTGCCTGCCAGAGGAGAACCTACTGCTTTGGTGGCGAGAAGGCAGGACACAGAAAGAATGGCAAAGCCTGTGGCTCCAAGAGGGAGGTTTGAGACCCGGCTCCATCACAGCTCACGAGCTTTGCTGTCCAGGATGCAAAGTAAGACAGGACCGAAAAGAGCCAGGCAAAGACTCGTAGTCGAGGAGAGAGTGGCTGCAGCAGAAAGGCAGAGGAGGCCGAGGACACGGAGCAGGGCGCCTGCCCGGGGAAAGCACGAGGGTCTGGTAATAGCAGGAAAGGTGTAAAAGGGTCGGGTTTGGGCGTAAGGACGTTTCAGGAGCGTAGCGAGACAATAGTGGCTCTTGGTCACATGAAGACTTGAAATGACTACCATCGTGGCTGATGAGCTCATAATTACAGAGTGGGGAAAAAATGTTTCTTTTTTGGGGTTTCCATAAAAAACACAAAATACATGCCAGTATGTTCTCTAACGAACAGTGTCGCTCCTTACAGCCAATGGTTTCAAGAGGATCCTTCCAAAAGACATATTAACCTCCTCCTGAGTGATGCATCCGATGTGATCCAACGGAGCCCTGCAGTCACTGCACGGCTCTTCCCCCGCCGGCAGGGCTGGAAGCATCTCTCGGGCAAGCAAGACCCCGATCCTCTATCTCTGTCCACCAGACACAGCCGCTCACATATCTGATTACCAACTTCCATGCCAGCTAACGTTTCCAGTGTACCTGCCAGCCCCAATTAGCGTCCAGAACACAACTGGCATCCTTGCAAGCATCAATCTTATTGCCTTTATTTCTTAGGAACAGCATCCATCTGCTCCCAATAGCTCACATCTGGCACACTGACTGTTACGAAAGAGCCTCAATCCTATTTGAAGGAAATTATTCCTCCAGCCAAGAGATTCAAGCAGAACTGAGTTTAGTATTTGTAGTTACAAATTTACTACAAGTCATACAGTTACCCAAGGCTTCAAACTTTAGAATTATAATTTCATCTAGTTTGGTTTTTTTTTTAATCCCTAAAAAGTTGCTCTTATGTAAATCGCTACGTGATGGGAAACATTTATGGAGAAAGCAAGGGGGAGAGCGGCAGGAACTTGAGCACAGAGGATCTACACAGCAAAATCGTTCCTCAGCACTGCCCAGGTCCCCGAAGGTTTTCGCCTTTGTAGAGGAGGCAAAGGTACTCCTTGGTTTAAGCCTTCCCTTCCCACTTTCACCGCCTGGCATGGTACGCCAAGCCTTCCTGTGACGACCCCAGAGCGGCAAAGGGTATCACCCGCACACTTCCCAAGGGATGAGGGCCACCACTTCATCTGCTCAAAAAGCTGGACTGGGACCAGGAGGAAGCAGCCCGCGCCCCGTGCTGGGACACACAAGCTGAATTGCAGGACGAGTGTCGGTCACCAGCCCTTAGAGAGGAGGTGACAGTCTCCTGCACGACCAACTGACGGCCCACGGTGTGGTCAAAGGAATGAAATTGGGTAATTACACGGAAAGAGAAGGTCTTGCTAACCTCAGAAGAGAAAAGCAGGATAGTGTTTGGAAAGGCTGCTACAGCGATGAGCTGTAAACCAGGACTTTCACAGAAGAGGGCCAGTCTCAGGTGTCAATGACAGCCAAAGGGAAAAGCTCTGGAAGTTCACAGTATTCCAACAAAACCTTGAACGCTCCCAGCTGACACCAGCACAGCCTACGGCATTACCGCGACCAGCAAGGTGGCTTTCCACATTGCCCATTCCAGTACAGGGCACGCAGCTCATCTCGCGTTTCTGCGTCCAGACGGAGGCAGAGACGGCACTGGGCAAACTCCAGGCTTCACCCTGGGTCGGTTTGTGTTCCGAGTGTCATTCCTGCCTGGCTGGGGAGGGAAGGACACTTTGCCCTCCGGTGGCAGTGGGAGCAGGCCAGCCGGCGAGGCTGTCAGTAGTAAGTGTGCATGTGTTTTACTTGGCCGTACTCCTAAAATAATTGTTTGGCCACAATGGAAGGTGACAAGTGATTCAGCTGTGGCCCCAGAGGGACTATCAGGAGAAAATCCCCAACAACCATGCCTGGGCTGCTCTGAAGCGCAGCACCACATCAGCCCCCACCCTGGTCCTCACCACCTCTCACTCCTTCTCCAAGAAGTTCTTCTCCTCTCTCCTACTTGGAACCAAATGGCTTCCTTGTCCTCCTGCCTGGGATTAGCAGGAGGGTCACTGACAGCACCAACCTTCACCCGAATGCGGCCAGAGCTGCTATTGAAAAAAACAAAACCCTGCGCAGCTTCTGGCAGGAGCATGGAAAGTGCAGCCAGAATCACTGGGAACACAGATATTAAATTAACAAATATCTCTACCCAAACATGCATGTACTGTGATTGCTCAAGGCCTTAAGTATGAATAAATTTGGATGGATTTTCACTGGATAACATGAAAGACAGATTCTTGACACAGGGATCACCTGCGACTCAAGTTTCCAATTCTTCCTCCAAGGCATCGAAAAGATCATCAGAACTGGACCCGGGAAAAATACTTTTCCTTCTTACTATGTTTTCAGAAGCAGCCGAACCATTTTAGCCGATCAGTTATTTTGTGGGGGTTTGGGGTGGGTTTTTTTTTTAATAACCGGAGGCATGAATAATTTCCAGCATGGAAAATTTCTGCCTAAAGAGCTAAAATTGGCATAGAATCACCCAACAGTCATATAATAAAGGCCTCCAGCAATGGCAACAGTAAGTGCTACCAAGCCTACCTAGAGCATTTTTTTCCACTGTGCTAAGCGGATCTGTTTCACTCCTCGCCTTTCAATCCAATTTCCACTGTACTGCACCACAAGTTTAAAATAAGGACACCAGGAAGCATGTGCGATAAGGGGGAAGGAAGGGAAAAACCACAATTTCATTCATTCTTTCAACAGAGCCAAAAAGGAGTGGTTATTTTTTTTTCTTTTTTCTTGTTTTTTTTTTTAAGAAAAAGCTGCAGAGAACAGGGAAGATGTTTGCTTTAAACTTTCCCATCTGCACCATGATACATCTATAAAGCACCTCTGCCTCTAAAGTTGCTCCAGGGTGTTTTGCAGAGCCAGTTTGAGTCTCTGGCTCCAGACAGCCTCCAGTAACGACGCTTTCCATCTAGGAACGTGCACAGCTCCAGCCAAGATGGAAGGGGAGGAAGAGAGGAAGGACGGCCACTATTTCCCTATATGTCCTTCCCCATGAGGTGCAAGGCAGCCCAGGGAAACAGCACCGCTGGAGGCACTGGTTTATCACATATAAACCTGAAAAGACTGTGCCCTCCTTGCAGCAAATGATGGCGTGAGCTTGGCCACCACCTTGGAGCACCAGCGAAGACGAGATGCTGCGGAGAAGGAAGCGCTGAGCTCCATTTCCTTCCAGCCCTGGCTGCTGCCCAACAGCTGTTCCCTGTTTATTTACTTTAATATTTCCTTGGTTACACAAGCAGCTGCACACAGCTTAACCCCTGCCGGCACCAGCGGCCGCCCGTGCCACCCCACCTTACCTTGCCCGGCAGGATGCTGCAGGACAGCAGCGTGGGGCAGGGTGAGGACACCCAGGGTCTCACCAAAGCCAGGGTCTCACCAAAGCCAGGGGCTTACTCGACGTGGTCGCTCTCATGGCCACCTCCATGGCTCCGCAGAAGGTGCTTTGTCGGGCAAGGGATGGGGCACCACCGATGCGAGCAGCCATCTCGCACAATCCCAGGCTTCGCAGCCTGACCTGAAGCCAGCTGAACCTGGGAAAGCCATCTGGGTTCCCACTGGGTTTGCTTCGCTAGGCAGGCCCAGATGCGCTGTAATTTTAGCAGTGTATTTGTGTCTGGATGCAGCGATTTCGGGCAAGGCATCCTCATTCCCGGGGCAAGCACAGCACCCTTTCAAATAAAGCGCATAGCGACGCTCACCTTCACGTGAGCGGGTGGCTGGAGGCAGAGGGTGCCCAGCTCCTCTCCCAGTCCCCTGCACAGGCCAGGACGGACGTGCCAGTGACTTTTCTGGCAGCTGCTGCTGGTCCATAGATCACTTCATGCATTTTCCTTTCTCATCTGCACACAGCCTGTTCCAGCAGCTCCGTTTGTGTTTTGGCTCATAAAGCTCAGCCAGACCCCTTGGCTCATCTCCACCAAGGAGGGGGTGGAAAACACCCTTTGCCTGCTCGCCCAGAACACCAGTGCCGGTTTTCTGCAACCCAGCCTGGCCCAATTGCCTTTCCAGCCTCCTCCCTCTCTCCCGGCTCCATTTTTTCCCCCGGCTGCCCCCTGTAGCAGGAGGTGATGGCTAAAGCAGCTGCTGACAGCTGCCCTCCAGGCTGGCACCGCTCCGCACCGCACCGGCCGCTTCCCCAGCGCCTGCTCCCCGGAACGCCAGCCAGCAGGACACGGACCCAGGGAACAGGCGCTTTCCAGCAGCAGTCCTGTTTTGCTGGGATAGCAGCTGGGAAACGCACGGTATCAGCTCCGCAGGAATAGAATTTGGGCCAAACTTTAATAAAGTTCCCCCAACAAACAAACAAAACCCCCCAACAAAACCCCCACCACTTGCACAGGTCTCTGTTGGAGGAATTCAAACACACCTAGGCAGCCCTGCGTGCGTCTGGTCCAGGGAGGGACAGCAAAACTCCAACCCCGAGTCCAGCTTGTGAAGTTGCCCTGTTCTTGCTTTTTTCAAGGATATCCAAAGTTGCATTTAAGTTTCGCCAGCTCAAAACATTTTCTGGTAGATGACGAAGGCACGCTTAGCGTAAGGCAGAAACCGCGCTTCGCAGCTGACCGCAGCTTTCGACCCTCTGACGTCAAAACCCCAAGAACTGGCGAAATGCTTACCTGTAGGTCAAAGAACTTGCTGTACCGTCGGTATATGACTTCTGTGGAGCCATTGGACCAGGTGACTTTGATAATGTACACCTGCAGGGAACAGAGGAAGAAATCAGAGAGGAGCAACCCAACAACCCGCACCACAACCCCAATGCTGCTAAAGCAGCACCCGTAGCTGGGAGTCAACCAGGGGAGTTCACAGGAGCACTTAAAGTCATTTCAGCAATACTAGAAAATACGTAAGATTAAATTATTAAGCTCCACTGCTGCAACGTAACTGTCCACTAAATGCTCATTGATAGTCGTGACCCAAGACAGCTCCCTATCCCTACATAGGGGCATACATCAAATGTGACAGGGCACTTCTATGTAAAAACACAGCTAAAGCCTCTCCAGACACGTTAGGAGCTAATAACCATGCCTTGGCCACGCCACTCATGGCTGCAGCATCAAGTTTGATGTAGAGGTCCCAAAACTGCAGCCCCCGGTGAGCCGCACCACGCAGCACCGCCAGCCTGGTCCTGGGGCTGGGTTTTGCAAGAACTCAAACCCACAAGGTTCCAAACTCCGTCTGTTCTTCCGTAAGTAACTATGAGGTTTTGTTTACTTAAACTTGCTGGGGTGCAAATTACCTTCCTGTTCCTTAAAATGCTACACAATCAATCCCAGTAATTGCAGGTTATTCACAGACCGTGTGACCAGGGCTTTTACTGGTGATGAATGCAAAAACAACAACCCAACCCAGTTTTTTTTATTCTCCTATGGAAGACAACAAGCCAATAACAAAATCGGGCAATTACTTATCTAATGTCCTCACCCCTGGCAGCAACCAAAGATGACCCTTGATGAGATGCCAGCGTAATGCTCAAGTGATGCAAACCTCAGCCTTCGCTAACTGATAACAGATTGGCCAAGAAAAATGAGGGCACGTTCATTTTTCTTCTAACTCTCATGTCCTGCATATTTCCACCACAAATTCAAGTTATCGATTCACTGAAGCAGGAACAAACATTCAGAAGCTCAGGTGAACGGACCTGCTAGAACTCCAGTTAACATAATGAAGCATGAAGGCTCTTAGGATGCTGATGTTTTGATATTTAAAACAGAATCCCTTAAGAGTTTCACAAGGTTTCCCACAGAGACGCACTATTTTTCCAGATACTGGAATGTGACCAACATCCCAGCCCAGTATCGAAACTCAAACACCAGGAGACTCAAATGGGTAGCACAATGCTAAATTATTTGAGCTCATCAAACTTACTTGAATGCTGTACTAAAAGTCTAATCGAAAGGTCACTTTGCTGCTCGGAGGGCTGATGGAGCATGACCTACCAAGGCAAGGAGACTCCTGAAGAACCACAAAGATGTCTCAGTGGAATCACTTCCAAATTAAGATGGAAAAAGAGGCAGCAGGATGAAGCAAGTTCTTACTGCTAAAATAAAGAACTTCTGTAATTTCAACCCAGCAATTCAACAACCACTTTTCTCAAACCAGCTGATCAGCCCAAACACAGCTGCGACTGCTTTGCTGACTTGCCGTGAGCTGGCTGGGTGTCACAGGCATCACCACCCTCTCCCAGACAAAATCCGAATTGCTCGGCATCGCCTCACAGACCTTATTCAGCAAACCACAATCCTCTCCTTTCATTCACAAATTCTCTTTTTGAGCTGAAGGACCTGTGCTTTCTGCATATTAATGCAAGGAAGACAGAGGCCTCCTGCAAGACAGCATCTGTAGCAGCTGTGGAGACCTGGATGGACCACGATTTGCCACAAGAGGGGCCCAGATGCTGTGCTGACCACCAAAGATGGTTTGACAAGCACTCTGCATTGGGTCAGGCACGATACCTGGTAGGGCACATGCTCCTAGACCTCAACAGGTCATGGACAACTTGGCTAACCGTAGTTTGCAACGAAAACAGGTTACGTCGCATGACATGGCCTCAGAAATCTCTGACGGCGTCTGTACAGTCACCACCACACCATCAGCAAACTAAGCGTTAACGTGATGCTAAGAAAGCATCCAAGCTGCCTTTACCCTCACCCCAGGACTTGCCGGCAGGCCAGCATGAGCTCATCTTGGTTGGAAGCTCAGCTGATATCCCAGCTTTCTTACCAGTCTACAGCACTTTACAGGGTTATATCACTGCTGGCTGCCTGCCTGGAGAAAGCCTTCCACTGGGGCAGGAGAAAGAGCCAACTTTTCTTCACTGTTTATTCCTATCCTGCCTTTATTTGGAGTCAACAGCTTATTAGACTGGGATTTTAATCAGGATGTGGATTTGCTCAAGCCAAAACGAATTCAAAGCTCTTAAGGGTAATAAAGCTATGAGATTTGAGGGCACACCACGCTTTATTATACCCTTTGCAATTGCGGGAGGAGCATTTCTCCCAACCGATGAGCTCAGTCCTATTTTGCTGAAATGCAGATCTCACAGGAGTCTGGATAACAGTTTCTTGCACATCCTATTTGAACAGCAGAAAGGTCTCTGGGGGTATCTCCTCACCTACTTTTTTTTTGTAGAAAGCAAGGAAGACGGGGAAGCCCACGGCTCCTCAGTATCTCTAAGAACACTGTCTCAGTAAAGCTGGCTTCCTTTCTCCTTGTGAATATCCCTCGTCCTTCACTGATGGCTCCATCCCACAGAGGTATTCTGTTGGCCAAACCATCACAGATCTTGGTCTCTACCAATACCTAATCCAGTCCCTGCTGGCCTAGAGACAAAAAGGACACCAGAAAGCATAACTTAGGTGCTCTCCACAACTGACAACAAAAGTGCAGAACTTGCAAGGGAAGAACGGTGCAGTCGGCCACCCAGCGATGGTTCTCACAGGGACCAGAGACGATGATGCACCAAGCTACCACAAGCACTCATACATCTCTCTCTCAGGTGCTTTCAGAAGACACTTTCAATCGTGAAGACAGTCTTGAAAACATTGCACTTGGTCTGAAGCTTCCCCTCCTGGCCTGGCACTGCACCATGACCTGTCAGGAGCACCCACCACGAAGCAGCAGCCCGAACAAACCCCAAGTTTGTCCTGGTAGGAGCCACCCCATCACCCGCTCCTGCAACCCTCGCTCCTGCAGAGGCTGCTCCGAGGACAGCCTTTTTCCCAGCCCAGCTGTGTGGGTGAGGGCATGTGGAAACAGTTATTTCATGGGTCTTCTCCAGCTCCGATTTCTACGGTCCTTCAAAGAAATAACACAGAGAAACCACCAACAGACCCTTTCCATGGAAAGAGCGAGGGGATCTCCCGGGGCTGCAGCTGGTGCTGCCTTGGGGATGTGCACCCACGGGGAGCACCGCTGGGAACGGGGAGGCCACCACCACCGCCGCTCGGATCCCGCTCCGCCGTTTCCTCGAGGGGTGGGGAGAGCCGAGCAGATGGCAGGGAGGCGGCGGGCGGCCAGATCCAGGAGGGGGGCTCTGCAACCCCATCACATGGGCTGGGCCCGTGGCCAAAACCAACAGGCAGAGCTATCTAAATATTTACAGCCCTTCCCAGGCCAGCAGTGGGGTCTGCACCGTGAAGGGAACTAGCTGACTCGGTGAAACCTGGGAACCGGTGGCTTCCCTCCCTCCGGAAAGGACGCCCAGCCCGAGAACCTCCATCCCCTGCTCCGCTCCAGCCTACGTTGGCTCCAGCCTACGTTGCTGCACACGTGTCAGGTCAAACCCCACAGCTAGGTCTGATGCCTGAAGGCAACGGGCCAGGCAGAGCTTTGGCACAGGCAGAAATCACCGGGGCTCAACCTCCTCTAGCTTCATTTCAGCCACAGGTCAGGGGAGCACAGCCGAAATTCATGCCCGTGCTTCTGAAATCCTTCAGACAGCTCACGGCATTTGTCCTGCTAGAGCAACATGCAGAGGAGGGGTACAGAGCTTTCAGGGTCACTCAAATACACTCAAAATCCTGCTTTCGGGATCAAGACAGTCCCACGCACGCACCCCCAGTCCTCCATCACTCCTCTCCCTGTCCTCGCGCCAGGAATCCACAGGCACACACTGCATCAAGCTCAGTTACGGAGCAGGAGCAGTTCCCAGCGAGACAACCTTGTCCAAGCTGCAGTGAAGACCAAAGGAAGGCAACAAGACCTGCCCTCCGCTCCCGGGGGGCTTTTCATGGGGGCTGCAGAGGCCCTGGGACAGTTTTGGAGGTGCAGGTGGATGTTGTTTAGTGCCGGGGGAGAGGAGCACTGCACATTAATGCCAAATGCTCCCCGGGCTCCCATCCCTCGGAGGGCAGAAGTGGATCAGGTCCTTCACAGGAAATGGAAACCCGCAGATGCAAAAGGCCGAACTCCCACAGACGCCGTGGGGATTTGGCTCCCAAACTCCCCGGGTTCCTCAAACTCCATACATTACAAGTAATTGGCCACGTACCAACTACTTAAAAACTACCGATTGAGAAGTTTACCATCAGGACCTCCATCACCCAGGATTCTCCTTGGTCACATTAGAGACCTAGAGTGCCCTAAACAGAAACATAAAGATGGCAAAAAGGCCGCGGGGATCCTGCAGCCCGCCCAGCGGGGCACTGCAAGCTCGGTGTCCCCCCGGTGTAACCCCGTGTCTGCCACCGCTCTCCCCTCCCCAGCGGCTCTGGAGAAGCAGCTCCGAGGGAGAACGGGCCCAGTGGGAAGTGGGACTGTAAACCTTCGTGAGGGAACTGTCAAAAAATGACAGGTTGCTAAAAGAAATGCAAATGGCACCTGGCCAACCCTAACAGAGCTGTCAACCAGAGCTGCCACTCAACTCACATGGCAGCGAGGGCTCTGCGGCCCCGGGGGAAACACGCAGGCGACCTGCAGCAGGTGGGTGCCCGAGGGAGATCCAGGACCCTCCAGGGTGGGACATCACCCGAAAAGCAGGGGGGCTGAAGGAGCCAGCTCAGACCCACATCCACAGCGGTTGAAGTCACAGGGACTAGAGCACGAGCACAGAGGGGACGAGAAGCCAGCACAAATTATCTCTATCTGAAAGGGCAGCTAGAGAGTTGGGGTTTTTTTTCCCCTCTCCTCTTGAAGAAAGGAAGTAGCAAGCATAAGCCCTGGAAGCTGTCAGACCCCAGAAGTATTTTTCCAGGTAGTGATGAAGAGCCTCGGTGCTGCAGATAGCAATGGCTCCTGGTGACTTCCACCGCTCAAAGGGACCGAGGACCCTGGAGCCCTCAGTCTGGCACCTTCCCCAGGAGGCACGTCCCATACAACAACGTGGCTGGAGAGAGGAGATGATTCAAGCGGCTGACTTGAGGCAACGGAATTAAGAAGATACCAAAAAAAAAACCCCTAACAGAAACAGTTTCCCGTTCTTGAAACATGAGGCCGTGTGACCTCCTACAGGAATGACTTCTGGACGCCTTGCATAAACACACTACGGACACGCACAAAACACAACCTGGGCAGCAGCCTGCACTGCTTAAATTTGAGTAGAAAAAAAGGCAAACTGAAGTTGCAGGAGATCCTAGAGCCTCAGCTTCGGCCTCTCTCCCCCCACAGGAGGAGTTTTCCCAAGTTTTCCAAGGAGACTTGCACAGTGTCCCAGCCGTGGGGGCACACATGAAGCCATAAGTAGGGCTTTGGGGAGAGGGCTTGGTCTGCAAGCTCTCTGCCTGGCACCCAGCACACAAGGCAGCAAGTCCGCCCCAAGCTCAGCACCATCCAGCTACCCCAGCTGGGGCTCCGGAGCAGCACACCCAGAACTGACACAACCAACAACCCACCAGCAGCCCTCCGGGGCACGGCACAGCCCTCCCTGGGTGTAGCAATCCCGGAGCTTCCCTGGCCCCGAAGCATCCCTGTGCCCAGAGTTCCCGCACGCCCAGACCCTCCCGTTTCCACGCCAGCCACACCAGAGGCACGTCAACGACAGCAGGGCGGAAAGCAACACCACGGTCACTTGGAAAGACACCTCCACGGGGCTGCAGGGACACGCAGCGCTGCCCACCCGCCACCGACGGGCATCGGTGTAGGTCCTCAGCCACTCAGCAGAGCTCCTACGGCAAAGCCAGACATAACAGCCTCCAGCAGAGGCAGAGCTGTCTGCAGAGCTGTTTGCAATGGGCTTGAGCCTGTGTGGTCTCGGGTCCAGGGAGACTATGTACAATAAACCTCTCTGTGGAAAACTCCACATATTTAAAGCATCTTTCGCCAGTAGAAGGGAAAAAGCATCAGTCTCTCTATTCCACCCGCACTCCCCCACACCCCGAAATGGGGGGAAGCGATGGGAGAGCCCCGCACCCTGCCTTCGGCCGCTACCGCAAGAAAGGAGCACCGAGAAATTCAAAGGGGCAGAGAAACCAAAGCAGCTGAGGGATGGAGCCAAACCAGAGCGGGGTTTAATATAGAAAAGGGAGTGGGAAATTGTAAGAGGAAAAGAAAAAAAAAGGAGGGAGGTGGCTGGAAACAAAGAAAGTTCTTGGCGGCGAGCTGCTGTGCTTGGCCCCTCTCCATCAGCCTTCGCCGCCGCGGGTGTGCGGGGCTGGGAAAGGGAGCGCGGGGCTCTTGCGCCATGGGACATCGAAGCTCAGAGTGGGAGAGGGACAGCCAGCCCCCTGCTCAGTCCCACGGACACCTCGTCACCCCCTCGCTCCTGCTCTGTGGACAGGGAGAGCCAGGAGAAGGGTCATGCTGGTTCAGACAGCAAGGGGAAAGGCACGGAGAAGCGATCCCAGCGGTAACTGCAGCGCACCGGGGATGCTGCTGTGGTCCCTCTGGTCTAGCAGAGGAGAGAGGCAGAAGCAACAAGTCAGAGCTGCAGGGAGAAGCTGGGTAACGGGGATGCAGGCGGCACGAGGACAGGCATATCCTCACCGCCGCGGCAAATAACCCAAGCTGATCTGCCCACACACCCAGGACTACAGAGCAGCCACCTCCCCTCGCTCTGATTCATCCCGTTGACTGCACCCTCCCTAAAACCCCAGTGAGCGACAGCTCTTCCCGCTCCGCTGCTGTAGGGCTCGCCAGGGCACAGCGCTGCCCGAGCACACCAGCGCTGCACGCAGGGTTACACCAAGCGCGGGGTCCCCAGAGACAACCCACCGAGCCCCGCTCAGCGGAGACCCCTCAGCCATACAACATACGCACCCGCTTGTTTGCTCTCAGTCACACTGAAGGTCAAACATATGGATTCGTTTGTTTCCTATTTCCCGCTGCTACGTGAAACGGCCGGAAGATAGAGATACCCTCCAAAGCAAAGCTGCGAGGGATCAAGGTCACCAGCCTTCCCAGCGGACAGAGGCGGTGGATGGCCCCTTCACCAAATTTCACTGCTGGAACTGTGTAGGAGCACCAGCTTTCCACACGGAGCTGCATCCGCCTCAGTGGCCACGTGCCAGGCAGGATTTGGCCCTTGCACTGAACTGCGACATTCAAGGTTTTCAACAGCCTTAAGTAACACGACTAGGGAAGAAAAACAAAGGAGAGTTTGCGTTTGAGTGTTGGTTTTCATCCGCAAAGCCAACAGCGCTCCCTTAAGCCCCAACTCTCTTGAGAGGTGAAGGGGGAGGAAGGATTGATCGGCTCCGTAACGCTGTGCAGCCGATCAGGGCCAGGCGCCAGGATGGGTCCAAATTTCTACCAGCTCTGGGCTCGCAGCACCCTGCTCGTGGCCTCCTTCAAGCAGGAGAGCATCAGCCAGCTGACAGGAAATGGGATGAGATACAGTAGAACCACAGGATATGGCAGCAAAACACTGCTGAGGATGCTGAGAAAGCCCTCAAACCTCTGGGGGCCAGCGATGCTCAGAAACTCTTTGCCGTGACAGAGATTCCAGCGTCCTGGGTTCAGCCTTACTTCCTACATTCGGGTTTCGCTTTGCTCTCTTTCATTCCTAGTTTAAGTAACAGCTCTTGGATGGATTTCACACTACTCATTTTAACCTCCTGTTCCCTCTGTCTAAACGCATCCAGATCCTTCGGTTCCCCACAGGACATTCCCACCATACCACGAGCACAGTCACACTCTCCAGAGAGTGTGGCACGAGGGGAGTCATCCCCCAACGTCCTTCTTAAGCCAAGCAACCGGCATGATTCACGGCGGAAATAACGCAGTTGTACAAGGTGATACTGCGCCAGGTCCCCACAGAGCTCTGCTCCAGACGGGCACGTCAGGACCAGGGGATCATGACACACAGGTCCATGTTCTTCAGAAGACATCTTCTGCTCTATACGTGTACGGCATTGAAGAACAACAGAATCTGTACATTAGCAGCCCTCGTCCTCTTGCCATTTGAGCAGTCTTCTCTGAATGCTCCATAATCAATTCCAGATAAGCAATGGGGTTGGGTTGGATAACGAATGAAACCACAAACAGCCTCACCACTACAAGGAACAGGAGCAGAGAACACACCTACCATCACATCACAAATTCCATACGAAAAATATAACACATTTACTTTTTGAATGTGTTTTTCATCAAACTTCTTTTAAAGTATCTATAGACGCTATCATCTAGGCACCAGATTCCAACACGCAGCGTTAATTACTTTGGCAAGGCAGCTGCCACAAATGAGGTGGTTCAATATGCATGGGTATTCACCTTGTTTAAAGTCTGCAATCTTCTTAACCGAGCTTGCAAAATAAACATATGCTGCACACTTTGTTTAAGTCTCCCTTTTTCCAAGTGATACATGTGTGCATGGAGACCGGGAAAGGATGTCCTGCAAGAGCATAGTCCAGATTTTCCAATAAACTAACACAACCAAAGAACATGCTGCTCTTCCCTTCCTGTCGGATGTATATGTATATTTTTGATTTGTCCTCTGGAGTAACCATTTAAAACTATTGGAACTATGGAAGTGTTCTTGGTGGACAGGACAGTAGAAATGAAGATGTGAATCAATGACATTGTTATTAACGCACAGAACAAAACATACAAATTGCAGCTGTATTAAAACGAAAGGTCCCGAAGCTTGCCTAAGGGCAAAAAAACAACCAAAATCTGGATTTCGTAGGGCAAAGCTTTATTTTAGGGACTTCTACTAGAGAATAACAAACATAAAACTATAAAAAGATCCCGTGTAAAGTCCTTTAAAGGAAAACTTAGTCCATTTCAACTATGCCTTTGTTTTGGGTCTTTTCTGAATAAACATTGAGTTGGCCAGACCATAGAAATGACAGTCTGCTACTCTGCCGCCCAGAATGACTATTTCTAAACTCTGCTCTTGGACTTTGCCTTTTCAGATTTGCAGTATGGCCCTGGAGCCCTCGCCGGCAGCGTCCCAGAGGGACACGAGCTGTAATGACTTAACGTAGGGTTGTATGGGAAATGTCACTCCAGGGTGACCCTCCAGCCACTGCCTGGAGCATGGGAGTCCCCTTGGACGGTGTGCTGCTGAGATCCTGAGCTTGGCTGTTGTCTCTCGACAGGACCAGAGCAGTGCATCCTGCAACAAGCACCTGCAAAAGGATCGTTTCTCACTGCCCCTTCCAGATACTGCCCATGACAAAAGCCTAAAGACAGAAGCGGCACAAGTGCAGCCGGAGCAGCCGGGGTTGGCAGCCCAGAGGTGCCACTGCGGTACAGCGTGACACAGTTTCACAGCCAGCAGAGCGAATTCAAGGCTTCTATCCCGCGGAGCTCGGAGCTCGGTTATCCTTCCCCTCTCGGCCCTTCCACGCGTGTGAGCGGAGTTGGTGGGACACGGACGGGAGCAGACGCGTCGGCCTCACACTGTGCCAACACCACGGCAGCGAGCGCCTTGCCGGAGCACAGGGCTAACTGCAAGGAAAAAAGCACGCAAGGGGACAGTCCCCCCGGCTAATTGCAATTTAGCCTGACCCTTGCTAGCCGTGCTCACTGCAGTACCCAAAGGGTTTAACACTTCACCAAGGAGAAGAGCAATCCAGAGGCCATTCCCACGTCCCCTATCCTCCAAATGCCTCGAAACACGCCTGGGCTTCCTTTGAATAACCCACCCAGCTCCTCCCGCCCTCAGGTCAGGTACTGGGCTGTCACCAGGGTAAGAAGGATGGACAGGAGATGGGACAAGCGCACTGTTGTCCCGGCGTACCCTTCCAGGGGCGTGCGGCCATCAGGTGCAGTGAGAAGCGGCGAGCCAGCAGCACACCAGACTGATGCTCCCTGACCGATCTGAGCCAGTGCCGCTCACGGGCACACACGCGTTCGAGGGCACGGGGCTGCGTTCGGGTCCCCAGCTAAACCCCAACACTCAGCTCAGCACGTGTTCGAGCTGCTCCCGGCTACCCAAACCCTACCTGGCACCTTGCTGGGTCCTCACCCAGCCCGAGCCCCCTAGTTTGGGAGAAGACTGTGCCTCCTGCTTCCAATCAAAGCTGCAAAAAAGCACAAGTTTTTGTCCTGGGCGACACAACTCTTTTTGTATTAATTACCAAGGTGATGGGTGAACCACGCCGGCCTGAACAGAGCTGGCCTTTCCTACAGCCCCTCCCCACCGCGGCATGAATAAGGACTTTGAAACATCGGTTTGATCTCACTTTTCTGGGAAACTGGAATTCACGGCTTTCTGCTGCGGCCTCGCTAACAGCCAACACAACTGCACCTTTGTCCGGCAAAGAATAGCCTCTCGCCGACGCAGAGAGGAGCCCGAGCACAACGGGTCACCCGCCGGTCAGGCCAGCGCAGAGGCAACGGGAAGAAAAGCCGGCGTGCTCCTCCAGCCTCCCGGGGGACAGCGAGCGGCTGCCCCAGGGGATGGAGAGCGCAGGTACGCTCAGTAATGAGAAGCCAGAGAGCAAAGGTTTAACACATACACTTTGTGGTCGACTCGGATTTGCAGCCTGCCAGCAGATACAGTCTAAAGTAAGATGACTCAGCCGCAATTTGCTGCCCCTCCTTTCCCTCTCTTTGCAGAAGGAAGAAAAAAAAAAAAAGAAAGAAGGTTTTGATTCCATATAATTAACTGGCTTTGTGAATCTGCCTAGTTCCTATCGATTCCCTCCAAGGCGAGCGCTCCCATTCACTCCAGCGCTGCCCCGGGGAGGCTGCTGCCTGCGAGCTGCCTGCGAGCTGCCTGCGCCTCCCCGGGCTCAGCCCCGCCGCTGGCACTCGCTGCCGGATTTCGGTCCAAGGCCAGTACAGGGACAGGTTAGAGGCAGAGGACTCCGCCGCCGTTCGAGGAGGGAGCGCGCGGCCGGCCGAGCCGCACAGCTGGCTGTCACGAGCTGCGCGCAGCCGCCTTCTCCCACCGCCCCCCGAGCTTCTGCGCCGGTGCCCCCACCCTGCCGCCCCGCCATACGTCTCTCTTTTTAGAAAAACACCTCTGCCCCAGTTTTCCATCCAGCCTCACAGGGATTATTTGTGCTATGCCCAACTCCACCCGCCTCACCCCTGCGGGTGGAGGGTGAGCAGGGAGAGTGCCCAAAACAGACCGTGTCCAGCACTTGATTTGGATGGGTGCAAGGAGCCCCGGGTCCCAGTAAGGGAACGAGAAGGCCCAGAAGTGAGAGTGGAGGAGCAACCAGAGGCGACCCCATCCGAGCCCTGTTACGGGACCTGACGGCAGTGCAACGGATCCGCCAAGACAAACAGAAGCGTACACAGCTCAGCAAACCTCCTCACGTACACGCTCCTCCAGATCAGATGCATAACCAAGCTACGTTGAGTAAGTCTGGGATGGACACGGCAGGAAGGGGGGCACATCTGGAGCCGGGGTCACACTCAGCCAGGGCTGATAAAGCTGCAGGCAGGGCAGGAGAGGAAGAAGGTGTGATAAGGGGTTGGGCGGCAGCAGCCACATCACATCCCTGGATGCAAGGAGGGGGTAACAGCCCTCCTTTATCCTCCCCTCCATCCTGGCTGGAGCTGGCCTGCCTTCTGCTTTCCTCCGACTTGCTCGCTGCCACAAGCCAGACGGGGTGACCCACAGAAGCCCCTGATCTCCCAAGAGCTCAGGGTGCCTGGCTCCGCCACCACGCCACGCTCCAGCCGGAGCCAACAGCACATCCCTGCAACCCAAATATGCCACAAGTAGTGTGTCACTGGGTCACCCCGGTCTAAGGCAAATGGGGCGGGGAGAACATTTTGGTCTTTGTTTTACAGTTGTTGCCAGGATTCACCCACAAGGTCTCCACGGATGCCTGGAAGCGCACCAAAGTTTAAATACTCATAATAATAATTAAAAAAAAAAAAAGCAAAAAGAAAAAACTCAACCCCTTCAAAACCAGACAAACCCACAACTGTTTGGAAGATGCCCTGGAGCATGCAGGAACGTGCTCCCCAGGCGGCCCACGCAGAAGGGGTGCAGGGGACAGGAGGGAACACCTCCACAAGGGCCAGTGGCACTGTCCCCGGCACAGGAGGAAGGAGCCGGGGGGGTCCCTCGCCCCGGGACTCCGCAGCCAACAGGTTTTGGAGCCCCTCTGCCCAACGCTGCGCCCTCACGGGAGCAGAGGCACTTCTCGGTGGTGCCCCGAGATGCCGCCGCCTCCTCCTCCTCTTCTTCCTCCCCCCGGCAGCGCGCTGCCCCGGGAGCCCCCCCCACCAAAATCCCACCCGCAGCTATTCACGGGCACCTCCCGGCGCTTCCCCCCCCCGCGGGTCCCGCACAGGGTCACCCCCGGCGCTGCCCCCTCCCTCCCCCTCATCACGGCGATGTCCCTGCCCGCCTCCGCCGGTTGCAGGGGTCGGGGGGGGGAGGAGAGGCAGCGCGTCCCCCCCCCCGGCAGGGGGGGCACCGGGTGATCCCCACGGGAGACGCCGGGGGTGGGAGCGGCAGACCCGGCAGCGCTAACCCCCTCCTCCTCCTCCTCCTCCCTCCCGCTCCGCGCCCGCCGCCGGGGCAGCCGTGGGGGGAGCGGGGCCGCCCAGGGGCCGGCAGCGCCCGGCCTTTGTTTGCCCAGGGCCGGGCGCGACGGAGCGGGGCGAGCCGAGCCGAGCCGAGCCGAGCCGAGCCACTCACATAGTGCTTGTTGGGGATGCGCCGCTTCTGCACGTCCAGCACCTTCACCTCCGCGATGCTCCGCCTGGGCATGCCTCCGCCTCTGCCCCTCGCAGCCCGGCGCCAGCGGCGAAGCGGGGACCGACGGGGACGGGGAGCGGCGGCGGCGGGGCTGGGGGAGGCTCTGGCGCACGCAGCCGGGACCGGAGCCTGCAGCGCCGCCGCCGAGCCCAGCCGAGCCGCCCCCCCCCGCCCGCTGCCGGGGGCGGGAGGCGGCCCCGGTCCGCCCCGGCCTATCCCGGCCGACGGGGCGGCCCCACCGCCGCCTGCTTAAAGGGGCGACCGGCGCCGCCCGCCCTATGCCTGTCCGTCCCACGGCGCGGCCGGTGGATGGGGGGTGCATCGCCCCGTGGGCTCCCCCCCCAACCCCGAGGTGGAGCGCGAAAGGCGACTCAGCCGTGGCTCGGGGGAGGCGACAGTTTTTCGGAGGGCACCGTTGGCCGCTCGCCTATCGCGGGGAGGTGGTCGTGGGGGCTGGAGGGGCTCCGGGCTTGCCCGCCTTGCCGGGGGCGGTGGGCCGGTGCGTGGGCTCCGTCACCAGGTTTGGGTTCTTCTCCCTGCGCTTGTCCTGTAACAACGTCCCCCAGAACTTGGCCACCAACAGCCACATCCCTAAAGGATCCAGGAAATTGAGCAGAAAAAGGCGGCGTTGTTGGTACGGTCAGATCGGCAGAAGTGCCTTACCCAGGGCGACCCGCGTACCCCCGGGAGCTGAGCCTCCGCACCCCACCGCTCCTCCCCGGCAGCCCACTCACTCGTGCCACACTCGGTGCCCATCTCTGCCCTTGGCACAGCAGAGGAGACAAGGCAGTGCCCAGGCACTTCTCTACACCAGCACCACCCACGGCCTCCGTCTTCCCAGCAGCTCCTCAACACGTGGCATAACCACAGCTCTCTTCCCCGTTGGGCTTTTAATTACATTATAAAGTTACTCAAGGCTTGCACTGGCAGGTCATTAGCTTTCATATGAATTTAATTTAATCATAAACAACTCATCTCACTCCTTAGCAGCTCCTTAAATGTGGCTCTTTTTTATACTGTTAACTTTGCTACAGCCACCCCAGAGAATGATGGAGGCGCAGGCAGGTTGCCAGGGCTTTACTGTCCCCACCCCTCCCCTGCCCTCCCAAAGGGCTCATCTTCATCCTCCTCCCCCTCAGCTAAGCCCAAGACCGTGGTGCTCTCCTGCAGGAAGGATGATAGGTTGTCTGAAGGAGACACCACGCCACCGGTGACCTCCCTGGTGCCTGCCAGTGTGCCACCACAGGGCTGGTTTATTTGTGGACCAGCTGCATGTTGCTCCCCTCCCTGCCCCAGCCCCGTTATCACTCCTCAGTCAGACACAGGTTGAAGGTAGGTGGGCGGGAGGCCATGGCGAGGCCCCAAAGAGCCCTCCCTTCCTTCTCCCACCAGGAAAGCCCTGACGTTCCTGAGGGATGCTGGGGATGGACCTTGAAGTGCTAATCAAGAGTGGAAGCCTGGGAAAGCACCAACAAACAGCAGAACTGCTGCTTTTGGTGTGTGGAGTGCCCAGCTTGAGCGGATAAGAGTTTTACTGGTTTTTAAAGCCCTGAAAGATGCACGAATCCTCCAAAGGATGGTCAGGAAAACATCCAAAGCAGCTGTGCATCGTGTTGGTAAGAGAAGAAATGTACATTGAGGAGATGTGGAACACCAGAGAAAGGGGGATTAAGAGAGGTATGAAACAATTACTGCTTTTGCATGCTGAAAGGAGAAACCAGGGTAAAGAGCAGCTGAGGGCACCGCAACCGAGCAACACAGAGGATGTAACCTGAAGAGCTGAGGACTGAAAGGCCAGGCAAGGGGATAACAAAAGCAGGTAACCGGATATGTAAACCACAAAAAGAAGCACAGAAACATGCTAAACAAAATGCAATAGATGTTAAATTGCAAGGTGAAGGGAATTAAGTGAGGCAACCAAGTTATGAATGCTACAGCTGCAGCCGTCCCTCCTCTGGTGGGTGCTCTGGGTGCTGCTTTGTCCTAGTTAGCAGTGACTGCAGGACTGCCAGGTGTCTGGGGAGAGGGTGACTGTGCTCAAGACGTTGGTCATGTGTACGCAGAGCTGCTCTGATGCAGTCGGGTAATTTGATTTTACAGGAGTGCACAGGCTGACCCTACATCCCTTATGCGCAGAAAACAACATCTTGCTGTTGATCTTCTTGCTGCCCATCTGTATGTTTAACACAAAGTCCATCATCCACACACCTTGGGCTCACCACCCATGAGCCCTAGGACCAGTCTGCAGGGGAAAAAAATTAAAAAACACAGCTGGGAAGAGCAAATTGAGAACATGCAATTCAGAGAGCGTTTTGACCTATAGGTGCCGCAGCTATGAAGAGGCTAAACTGTGGTTTCTTGCCAGATGTGTTCGGTCTCACTTTAGAAGCAGCGATACCTGCAGCAGAGAGATGGTGTAGGCCAGCGGGGGTGCTGGGCAAGCAGCCGATGAACAGCCAGAGTCCCAGGTGCCACCAACTGCAACACCCCCAGCACACAGGACTCTGCACAGCACATCAGCTGAGCAGTTCTAACTCCAGACTGTCACTTTAGCATGGAGGCAAATAGTGGATTTGGGAGGGGAGGGGCAGGTTCTGCCCATTTTTACAGCCACAATGCCCGTTCCCTGCCCTCCCCCTCCACAAGGCCCATCCCCAGCCGCTGTGGAGCACCATACTGCCGTGTGCCTTCAGCAGCACCCCTCGTGCTGGCCTCCCCTGTACCTTTAATCCCGGCTCCACTGCTGTGGTTGGGAACCCACAAGAGGCAGAGTGAACACTGCACGGTGACACTGTGAAGGACACCTCACAGCCCAGAGGGACACAAACAGTGCTTTGCTCAGGGAAGCTTTGTGCTCACCTCCCCTTCTCAGGGGTGCACAAAACCTTTGGGCATTCCCTCGCTGATAAATCCATTCCCCTGTGCCACAAGGGCCCCACATGGAGATGTGTGACATGGAAAGCAAAAGGAGAAGGTATGAATGAGGTCTTACGGCACCTTGGACATACCTGCTCCAGGGACCAGACCCTGGTCTCCTGTGTTCACCCTTCCGGCTCCTTTCTGTGTACTGCCCTGGATGCAGCCCCATGACTGCCACACGCTGCTGGGCTGTTGGGCCATTCCTTTAGATCTGGTATAAATCGTGTGTATCAGACAGCCAGCTTGTTACACACAGGGGTTTTTTTATCCATATCTTCCAGCGTAAACCCACTCCAGGCCTATGAACACCGTCAAGGAGCCAAGTGACTGCACAAAATCAATTGAAAGCACTCGAGCATCGGCATTGCTTCCCCAGCACTGTAACCTGTCGAGGTGACCCCACGGCTCCCGGACCCTGACAGCACCGGGCACCGGCTGCAGCCTGACAGCTTAGGAGCACCCAGGAACAAGCAGAGGTTGGAAACAATTGCAGCTAACACTGCAAAATGGCTCCTGTGTTTAATTAATGAGTTTGATGAGAGCTGTTGAGATGAGTGGAGTGTGGCTTTGCACGCTGACCTGATCACCTCCCAGGGGAGGCATGCTGGGAAGCCGGCTGTGGAGACGTACAGCCTGACTTGGGCTCTGCTGCACCTCCGTAATTTATCAAGGAAACCATCATGCATTTGCTAAGGGACCCCAGCTGAGGGTTTTGTGATAGACCCGGGAGCCTCATGCTTGGCTCACGCCTCTGATGATGTGGCTGCAGGAGCAGCAGAGATCTGGCAGCAGCACTTCCTACGATGTACAAGGGTACAGGTGCAACTGAGGGAGTTTGGGAATAAACAAGTCGCCTCCTGCTGCCCTAACCAAAGGTTGAATTATTGTTAAGCCAAACAAAATGACTACACAGGAGAGCTCACCACCTACTCAAGAGTCAAGATCTCCTCGACCCATGTGCACTCTCCTTTCTCTCTGTCAGGATCAGCTGAGCAATTTAAAGCAAGAGCGCAAATGATTTCTGAAAAGCCAGCCATCAGCTTGGATGTGCAAATGGGTTTCCGCTTGGCTGTAAGCAGGGTCCAGCTGTTTGGGCACAGCTGGCCGTCCCTGAGGTCTGTCAGGTGTCAGAGATGTAATGGAATGAGAAAGCATCGCTCCACTGTCAGTGCTGCAGAGGAAACACTACCTGCAGTCATTCTGGCATGGAGAGTCCACTATTGCTGCTTGCTTTTTAATTTAAGAATTACAAGTGTGTGCCAGGTGCCTAAATGTTCCCAGTCCTCCCCTGCGTACAGAACAAATGCATCCATCATCCCCAGGCTCCCTCACAAAGATTAGTCAAAAACGATGCTCCTTCCACAACAGAGGGCAAACCTGCAGCTGAAGCCCAGCAGGCCAGTGGTTGCCCACCCTATCACCAGGGTCTGATTACACCAATTCTCAGCCACCACCACTGCTTTGAGCCCAGTACTGCCAGTTTTAGCTGTGTGGTGTGGATGACACCCACCACAACCAGCTGGGCAGCAGACTTGCACCCATCCTGCGCAGCGGCATGGCAGCAGGGAGATGCAGACCCCACGGAGGGGATGCTCAGCCCTCGAATGGGGGGATGCTGTCCTGGCACACGTGTGCCTGTGGGCAGGGCAACCCTGAAAAACTGCTGAGGACAACAACGCTGAAGGCAAAGTACCGAAGCCGCGATGAGAAGCAGCGATAGGTGTGCCGTAGCGAGTGAGGGACCGGGAGCGCTCAGCCCCGGCTCCGCGCCGGTGCCGCCAGGGCGGCTGCTTCGGCGTGTGTGCCACCTAGTGAACGAGGGAAAGAAGAGCAAACATCAACCCTGCATCCCTTGCAAGCCTGCAAACCGGGCCCACGGGAGTCCCAGTGGGTTGCTTGTGAGGGCAGGTGGGGTGCCAGGGCAGCGTGTCCCTGTCACCCAGCCCCGTCCCGCCCAGGAGAGGGGCAACAATAAACCCCATCAGCGAGGCAGAGCCACCAGCGTCTGGAGGGGCTTGGCTTGCTCGAGCCCTGGGTATTTTGGCATTTGGAGAACTAAACCAGTGACCAGCGCAGCAGGAGAACATGCAACAGCATTTGTCTTCGGGTGGCGATGACTTTTGAGGGACATGCCTACAGCAGTGCTCACATCCTGCTGTCCTCCTGCAGCGAGGGAGGGAGAGCAGATGCAGCCTTAGGAGAAAGACAGTTAGGCACAAGCCCCAACTCCATGACTGTCCCTGCCTGTCCTGCTTTTTGTTATCCCAGAGAATTTTATCATCCCCATTGTAGCAGGAACACTGCAAAAGCCTTTGGGCAGCTCAGAGGGGCTCAGAGCCCAGATATGACAGGACACAAAGCACAGAGGAGGTAATGAGGGGAGCTGAGAATAACACAGCTGCTGCAGCACCAGTAACTTTTCAGGGCTGTCATCTCTACTTTTAAAAATTAAGGAAGATTTTTACTTTTGCTCCATTTTCAGCATTGCACCAGGGCAGAATGGTAGCTAACAGTTATTTCTGGAATACACGGTACTTTCAACATATATTTATAAATATAAGCATCCTCACAGCTGAAGCTCCCCTCAGGCACTGCCAAGGACACGCAGATGAAGTTAAATACTCCCATGACATCCTCTCCTTCGCTGGGATACATTGACTGAGGCCATTTTTGACCAGTGTGTCCCAGGAGACAGTGCAGTCCTGATACATGTAAACAAAGATGACTAATTATGTGTCCTCAGCTACTTCATTTCTTACTATCTCACAGAGCAAGGAGACGGGCACCTTCATGCTTTGCCTTGTCCTTCTCTCACCACAGTGCTGCCCATTTAAAACCCCACCAGCAACAACTTAAAGTAACAGTTCCCTCTCCCTTTCAGCACCTTGTGTCTGAACTCAGCCTGAAATACTACCTAACCAGCATGGACACTGCTAGCAAAGTCATTTCCAGCATGAAACCCAAGGCAGAAGTTGGCAGGCTCCAGAGCAACCTTCTAAAAATGAGGGGAAAACCACACCAGTCCCATGGGCGCATGTCAAAGCTGCCCATGCACACCGTGTGTCCTTGCTTGGTGTAGGGTATCTGGATGAAAGAAATCATAACTGAACCAGCAGGTAAAAATCTCTGAGCACAAAACAAAGACCACACAGGCCTTGTGGTTGGCTACAGAGGTGTTGGGAGCTTTTCTGAGCAACCTGAGGGAGCAAGCAGAGGTCTCCCCCTGCACTGACAGGGCAAGACAAGATTTGTATCTTGGCCCCATAACACATCCTCAGAATCTAAGAGCTCCTCAACCAAGGACAGGGTGAGAGGAGAAAGGGAGGCATCCCTGGGACCTCCTTGTCCCACCAAAGCGAGGGAGCTGAGGCATTTGTCCGAGATTTTCTGTTAAAGCCAGGCAAGCTAATTAAAAAGGAAGAAAAAGCCATGCGTAACTGGTTTGCACTCTTCAGACGACAGGCTGCAATACTCCCTCTTCACCAAGCAGGGTCAGCCGAGCACTATCTTAACACACAACGAAGCAATCGACGGAACTCCTGCTTCACTTATGGTCTACCAGAGCTTCAGCGTCGTAGCAAAGATGTTGTTGCCACCGAGCTGCAGCATGTGGCAGAAGTGTTTCTGAACCAACTAGCTCTATTTTAAAGAGCTGGAAGTTCAGCCTTGCAAATGCCAGAACTGGCTCTGGCGGTTTCTGTAAGTCAGCAAAACCCAGACTAGAAGAAAAGCTCATCTGAGGCCACAGCCGGAGATCATGCGGGAAATCAGACACATGCCCAGGTTTCTCAGTCTGTTACTTTATTAGAAGGATCTTTACATCATAGTGGTAGCCCCACTGGAGACACTTTACAAAATATTTTTAAAAAAACCTTTTTATTCAAAGCCACATTTTTAAAAAATGGCATCCCATCCCCCCTCAAAACCAAGCTGGGTTTATTCATGGTTCCTTCTGAATGGGAAACAACAAAAACATCCTCTTTTGAAAAGGGGAAAAAAAATATAACCACCCTGTAAACATGACAATGAGAAGATGTGCTCTGCTGCTGTCATCTAGAAGAGGCACATGGTACTAGAGCCCTGGCACACCCAGAGAGGGAACAGAGAATAGGGAAAGAGCAGGGGACAAAACCATTCCCACCCTCAGTTAGCAAAAGCAGAACTGTGTTGCTAGCTCTGGGCTGCAAATAAACTGGACTGGAGAAAGGGACAACCGATTTACCGTAAGGGCATCGCATCAGCTCTTTAAAAGTCCCCAGAAATAGTCTCCTTCCTCATGGCTGCACAATATCCAGAGAGAGCTGACACTCCCTGGGCTGGTGAAGAAGGCAGTCGGAGGCTGCAATGCCCTTCAGCTGGAGGAGGTGTGTTATGAACAGTACACTGCAGGACATCCTTCTGCAAGTCACGTGTAACACATGAAGGACAGGCACCAGGTACCGATCTCTGCGACAACAACCATTTCATAGAGTATGTCCAGCCTGACCCCAGTGAGACCAGGAACAAAACCGCTGGGGCTACCAGCACCCATTTCTAATGCAATTCAAAGGCTCAAACCAGCACATTGCTCAGGAACAGCCAACGCCCTGCGTTCATTCATTTTACATCGGCTCCCAACCCGGTGCTATCATACCTGAAAGGCACAGTCAATGTTGTCGGAGATGGGACAGGTGCTCTTCCTAGGAGGACAGGCTAGTTACTGAAAAGCTGCTACGCAGCCTGCTCGCAAAGGGTCCCAGCCCTTCAGATGTCCGCCGAGGCTATATTCATTGAGAAAGACATCAGTGGTGTGGATTCAGAAGAATGGCCCAAATAGATGTAGTCTTGCTAGTTTGCAGGAAGCTTCTAACTATGTATTATGAACTCTAAATGGGTAGTCAGTGTAAATGCACTCCTCAGATAAAAGAGGTGTTAAAGACCAGAGGGCTGGCTCCTTCACCTACGTACCTAGAAGTAGCACATCACATACCACCTTTTCCTGAAATGCCAGTGTGTCTCTAAATCAACACTTGAGACTTTAAAATAACAACTTTTATTTGCCTTTTTTTTTTTTTTAAGCAGAGACATCTTTTTCTTGCTAGAGAAGCAGGCCTGAAACAATCAATCTTGTCCAGAGGTCAACAGAGAGAAAAACTTCAGTGCTACCTTACACCTTTTGGTTGTGTAAAGAAGAAGGTGCTGCCCAGTGAGGCCTCTGGGTCCCCCCCCAGGTCTGTCCTCTGTCCTACCCAGCTGAGCACTGCCTTGTGCAGGTGGAGGAAGGCAGCCCAACCGAGACACATTGCCACAGAGCAGAAAACACAGAGGGCTGGACCTGCCGCTGCTCTGCCACTCTGCAGCTTGACTCTAAGCTGAAAGCCAGCAGAATCATCCAAGAAACTATGGCACATCATAAGGAGATGAGACATCAGTGGAGAAAGCAATGCTGAGAGTAACAAACCACCATGATCTGTCTTTGCATCTCCTCTTCCCTTGCATCCCTTGTTTCAAGGCTCCTTTATTCCTTCCAAACGATGCTTTGCAGCCTATAACCATGACTGCAGAGAGGCCAGGCTGGCTGACCCACGTGCCCAACACATATATAAGCACTTCAAAAAACATAATCTCAGACATGTGTGATCATGAGAACTCTGGCAACAACACCCTTCTGCCCCTCACTTGTCCTGACCAGGAGGCACATGACTGTGACCAACACCTCACTATGTCACTGCAGGACCGGACACCGTTACAAACCTCCCCCTCTGCACATACACATACACTTCTTTAAGAGACAAAAGCCTGCAGCCAGCTGAACAGTTCAATTATGCCATAGTCCATTCTCTGATAAGATAGTGTTAGGTAGGTGCCAGAGGGACTGTGGTGCCAGCAATCACAGCAAATGAAGAAGCAGAAGCATCTTTGGAAGGACATCCAGGCGCTCCCCTTTCTGCATAGTCTGTACGAGGAGGAAGAGGAAAGAAAAAACCCAACCCTCTCTCCTCAAAGGCAAAAAAATTCCAAATCACTGTCTCTCCCTTGAGCAAAAAAGGACCACAGTAGACAGAAATAAATCTAAGGCAAGTGTTGGGAGGCCACAAGGCCAAGGTTAGCCTAAGACAGCGCCAAAGCTGCTCTGCCCCAGCCCTACAGAGGACCGGGAGGAGGAGCAGCTACAGTGGAGAGGAGCTGATAGCCCCTGCGCAGAGGGCAGGAACCACCGTCTGTTTCTCCTGTTCAGAGCAGTTATTGCTTCAGTCTGAGCTGACAAACTCAGTGAGCACCAGGCTCACGTGAAGGCGACGCATCCAGCTAACAGTGCAAGAACGATGGCAGAAAAAGTCCTGCCCGGCTTCCCAGCCCGGAGCCACGCTGAGCAGGCCAGCTCCTGGAAAAGCCACCAAACTTCCAGTCAGCATCCCTCAGTGCAGGACAGAGGACACATTTATCCCAGACAGAGCGAGGGGACAAGAGGGTGGTGTTATGAGAAGAGGCTGCCGAGAAGGTCTTCCAAGTCCAAAGTTGCCCACCTGCAGCCGAGGAGGACACAGCAAGTACCAGCTGGTGGCCTGCCAGCTGTGGGGTGTTACGAGCTCTCTGCGGAGCTGAACGGGACAAACTTGGCGTGTTTGGTTGGGGACGCTGGCGTCTGTCCATCTGCCTCCTCACTTAGCTTGAAGAACATCTCCTGCTCACGCTTCTTCTGGTTCAGCTCGTCCTCCAGGGCCTTAAGCAGAAGGGAACACACACAGCAAGAGATTGAGAGATTGTACTGTAACTATGGACACTGTCCCCCCAGCCAGCCGAGCAGGACACGCTGCTCACGCCGAGGAGGCACTACCTTCTTCCGTGGCCTCAGCTTGTCCCGCCACTCCTTCATGTGCTGGTTGTGGTTCTCATCCAAGGACTTAAGCTTCTGGGTTTCATGCTCAATCAAGAGGTGACACTTTTCATTCTAAACACAGATCACAAAACAAAACACCCATTAAGCAGCTGGGACTGTAAATCCTGCGGTTGAACAGGACTTGCATGGGCCAGAGGCATTCAGAGCTCTGAGCTCCAGGGCATGTTTAAACACAGCCACAAAAACCTCCCAAGGCAGAGCAGGGGGATGTCAGTTCTAGTTCACCAACAGTCCTCTGCAGCCACTTCTCACAACGTGCTCCTTGTGCTGGAGCAGACGCAGCGCACAGGAGGCTCCCAGAGGCCGAGCCACGAGGGATGGGTACCTGCAGATGCTGGAGCTCGTTCACGTTGCTCTCACACTGGGCCAGCATGTCCTTCATCTGCGTCTCGTGCTTCTGCTGCTGGTGCAGCCGCTCTGCTTTTTGCCTCTTCTCTTCCTGCTGAGCAAACTGGAAGAGAGAAACGCAGGCGCCCGTGTAGGCAGCGTTGCTCTGACCTCTGAGGCCGGTTAAGAGACCGGCCGGCTTGCACTACTAGATAGGAAAGAAAGAAAAGCCCCGAGGATGCTTCCCAACACCAGTCACAATGGAAGCAGTGCTGAAAACCACACCTGACGCCACAAAAGCGAAGACCTCTGTCTCCTTGCAGTGGGTTAGAAATTTGGGAACAGTTGCCTTTTTTTTTGACCTTCCTTCTGCCATTAGGCCAGCAAAGGATGACACCCCCGAGCCAAGCCTCAGCCCTGGTGCCCTTTGCAGGACCTGACCTGTTTTATCTTCTCCCGCTGCTCTGATGCGCTCCCACTGGAGTGGATGTGAAGGCTCTTCTTGTACATGGCCATGCGTGTCTTCCCTTCGCTCCGCTGGATTTTGGGGAGCCGGGCTTTCTCCTGCTGCTGCCGAATTTTCAGCTGCTCCAACATGCGCTGGTTGTATCGCTGCATTTGCTCCCTCTCCTGCGACAGCAGAGGGACAGGTATCAGAGGAGGAGGGACACCTCAGGTGAACGAGAAAGTGCTGAAAAGACCAAAGAGAGCTGGAGAGCAGATTTGGGAGGTGAACAGAGGCATCCAGTGACAGATATCTCCAAGGGGACAAGAAGTGAGGGCAGCTACCGAATGTGCTGTGAAAGCAGAGAAGGGGGCTGGAAGGAAGCAGAAATGACCACGACATGCACCAGTCTTCACTTGCTACTCTGGGAATCCACCATCCCACATACTGGACAGCAACAGACATCCAGAAAAGCCCCCCAAATTCACAACTGCTTCTTGTACGTTAAGTGCACGCAGTACAGAATATATATCCCAAGCAAGGCAGATGATCCGAGCATTATTCTGGTCCCTTTTCACTAATGATGACCAAATCCCTTAACTCCTACCCCACCCTCCACCCCCACTTACAGCCTGGAAGGGAAACGTCCCTTCTGAGGACACCCTGGCACACTTGTGCCAGCACAGGAAGGTGTTAACTCTTCACCTTCTCGTGCTTCCGGAGCAACTCGTGCCGCTGGAGGAAATACTGGTCCTTTAGCTGCTGCTTGACAAGCTGGTGTTTCTCCTGTTGCTGATGCTCTTCGAGATCCCAGATGCATGCCTCCCGGTCTGAGGAAGGAAGAAGGGTCAGGAGACAACCCACCCTGGCCCCCCAGCTTGGTCACACGAAGCATCCCCAGCACGAGCCACCCCTACACACGGGAGCAGTACAGCAGATGTGGGGGGTGATCGTTCACCTCCTGTTTTCCAAGAGAAATTGGTTGCAAACCAGATCAGAGAATCATTTCTTGCAATTATGAAGCCTAATTGGTTCGTATTTGTTAAGCGCTTTGAAGATTAAAGCGCTAAGTATTATTATTGTTAAACATTTAGACAGGATCTGGCAAGGCTGTTTTTTCTAAATCCTATCCTGCCAGCTTGCAACTCTGTCGCAGCATCTGTTGCGTGGGAAGAGCCAGCGTTGGATAAACCCACCGTTACAGCATTTGCTTTCCTCCTTTTCAGCCTTTGCCACCCACCTCTCATGAGCTGCTGCTTTTTGTTCAGGCACTCGCGTTCCTTGTCGCAGATCTCTCTTTTGTTCTGGGCGGTTATATTCTTCATGGCTAGCTCCAGGTCCTCCTTCTGCTTGGCCAAAAACTCCTGTTCCTGGAAGAAAACAGCAGTACCACCATGAGCCCTCCAGCTGCTGCAACTTGAAGAACATCTGGTGGTATTTTAAAACCTGCCAATCCCTCAAGGAGGAAGGATGCTTCTTTCTACCATGCGCTTCCCAGTCGTGGAGTTGTGGCAAATCTTCTCTCAGCCTTACCATGGTTTGCTTTTTCTGGGCAAAGTCATCCATCTTCACCTTCATGTTCCCTTTGCGCTGTTGCCGTGGCAGTTTCTCAACCTCGTTCTTGACCTTTGGGGAGGGAAATGAGATTTATCAGCAGGTAACTTTAGGCCAAGTACACCCCCACCTAATGTCACTGAACAGACAGACCTCAGGAAACACCCAAATATACCAAAGAAAAGCAAGAGCTTCCTGCCAAAACACCAACAACTGCTTCCCTCTTGAGATCTGCTATGGCGAAATGCTAAAGTGTTCTGGGAAGAAACGGATGCAGAAAAACAGCTTTTCTCTATCTTATCCCCATTTTTACCTCCTTCTTCATCTGCTTCAGCTGCTCCAGGAATTTGACATGGTCCCGCTCCTGCTCCAGGCGAATGCGCTTGGCCTCCTCCCGCCGGCGCAGCGAGTGATCTTGTTCCATCTTCTCAATCTGCTGCTTCTGCTGCCGTTCGAGGTTTTCCAGTTCAGTGTCATAGAACTTCTTCTTTGTCTGTATGGGAAGGGAACAGAGGTCAACCTCAGCGTCCTCTGTGCTCCATTTCCTTCCAAAAGTTTAAAAGAAAAAAAAAAGGACAAAAAAAGGAGGGGGGGCCGGTTGTCCTTGCATGAATTGAGTCTCTTTACTAAACACAGAGGAGAGAAATTTCCAAATACCGCCCCACGAAGCACACAGGGCAGAGCCAGCTCCAGCATCAGCACAAAGCATTTCTGAACTTGCTCTAGCACTGATGCATTTCAGCCCTTTCTCCTTGCTTACGTCCTGATCTGCAGCATCCCACTGGGACCCATGGCAAATACCAGCAGGCAGCAGAGCTGCTCAAACACAACAGCTCCTTCTCTGCAGACCAGGATTTCCAAGTTTGAGGGCACTGCGCTCCGACAGCACCCTTGTGTCCGCTCGCTCTCCCTGCGAGCGGCAGGGATGGAGCACCTGCGTGTCAACAAAAGCAGGTGGCAAACTGCCCTGGAGAAAGGGTGAAGGAAGCACATTTGGGGCGTTTGCGCATCGCGCTGTACAGCGAATGAATCTCACAAATGAGAAGTGACTTGCTAAGACGGGAACTCACAGACGTGGCACGTCAAGACTTTAGAAATGTAAAAGAACACATGAATGAGTGATGGCTCCCAGCCTGCCGCGAGGGGATGGGGTTACCAGACATACACGCTAGGTCAATTAATAAAGAGGTATTTAAAAGATGGCCCATGAAAACTTTAAAGGAACTTATCTACAAAATTTTTTTACTTCAATGTAAGCTGCCCATGGAGGGACTAAGTACGTAAGCCCAGTTTATCTTTACTCAATTTACACTCAAAGGCTTGCCAGTTTTTCTGCTCTCACGTTCTGGCCACGCTGCTTTCTTATTTAAAGGTTTTTTTTTCTGTGAAACACAACAGCACTAGAAACAGTTTGTCACCATAGCCCATGAACAAGAAAAGATCACTGAAGAGGGAAAGTCCGGAACAACCCTTCCCTGCTACAGCCTGTCGGGCAACGGCAGTCGGTGCTTCCCAAGCTGCAGGTAGCATGTGCTTAACGCCCACAAAAGCCTCTGTCCTCCACAAATGCATCTCATCCCTCAAATCCCAAAGGGGTTTCNCCTGCTCTCACGTCCTGGTCATGCTGCTTTCTTATTTAAAGGGTTTTTTTCCTGTGAAATACAACAGCACTAGAAACTGTTTCTCACCATAGCCCGTGAACAGACATACAAAAAAAGATCACTAAAGAGGGAAAATCCAGAACAACCCTTCCCCTGCTACACGCTGCCAGGCAATGGCAGTCGGTGCTTTCCAAGACACAGGCTGCTTGATGTCCACAAAACCTTCTGTCCTCCATGAACATATCTCATCCCTCAAATCCCAAAGGGGTTTCTTGGCTGTCCTTCTCCCTCCGGACGTGATGCCCCAGGACTGCTGCAGCCCAGACAGCATCGCCCTGCGTGAGGGCTTGCAGGACATCTGCAGAGAAGACAAGCCAGCCGATACCCTGGAGCTTCCCCTTCCCTGCCCACGTACCGTCATTTCTTGCTCGAAGCGCCTGAGCATCTGCTCCAGCTGCAGCTGGTGCTTGCTGTTGAGCTGGGCCTGGTTTCGGTGCTCCTCCTTCTGAAGGAGACGCAGCTCCCGCAGTTCCTGGCGCCTGCGGAGGGTTAAAATGGAGGGGGGAGAGAGAAATACAGAGTCAGACAAGTTCAGAGGTGTGTGCCGGAGCAGAGATGGCAGAATCAATAACCAGCGCGCTTCAGCGGGGAAGGAAAGCAGCACGGCCATCCCGTAGCACCCTACGCATGGCCATCCGTAGCACACACAGGAGGTAAATGCCAACTGACTGACGTGCCCTCGGCTCTGTGACACCAGCGCACCATGAGGAGGTGGGATGCTAATTAAGTTAACGGCTGGCCAACCGTCAGTTTTCACAGGTAAAGCCTGTTAGCATTCAGCTTCTCAAACAAGCCCTGTCAAAGCTCCCGAGGTGATGCTGCAGGCAACGCTCTCCCAGCCAGCACCCAAAATACCCGTTCTACCAGCTGGGTTGGTGCATGCTGGTCTTCAAAACACAGCTCAGGCCAAGCTGGCGCCGCCCTGGCCTGGCCCCTATGCTCTCCATCCCTTCTTGCTCACACCTGGGTGGTGGAAAGGGCCGTTTCCCCAAATTCTGACATGACATTGCATCACTCCCCTCACCCTGCTTCACGTCCAGTAAAAGGGAGCCTCGGCTCAGAGTTGTGTTTGAGCCCGTTTGCTATGTTTGTGCCTGACCAAGCTGGGAATCACCAATGTACCGGGCAAAAGGACCAGCAGCTGCAGTCTCCCCGTGCGGGATCCCCACCGCGACCTCCGCTGCTGCACGCTGAGTACAACCCTCTCTGGGGGCCCTCCTGGGAAAAGCACTTTGGAACGATTTCTTCTTTCAAAACAAACTCAAGCCCCATTAAACCAACCAGCGCAACACAATGTGCTCTCTTCTAAGCCAGGCTTCAAAACTGGAGCCAGTGCTCCAAACCACCAGAAACAAGCCCCTTCAGTGCCAATCAAGAAGCCAGAAGAGTCGATTGTGCCCGCTAGCTAGTCCCAAGGGAATAACCACTTCTCCCAGAAGGTGTTCAGGGACTCAATACTTTCCAACCTAAGCCTCTCTGTCCCTTCCCCCACCTCCCAGATGGAGCAGGCACTATTTAAAAATCAAAACAGAGCCTCTTTTCAGGGATGCCGCCACACCTGAGTGGACCAGGAGAAAGCAGCTGTGGCTGCAAATTCCCAGTACGCTCATACATGTGCTCCCCACATTTTATTTGGGTTATATGCACTTCTCACACAAAAATGAGTAGCTAATGAGCTTTTGCACGTATCTGATATTAGGGCCCAGAAATAAGGCTGCCACAGGGACACATAGTACTCAGGACAGATTATATTCTCAGGGGTCCCTCAGAGCAGCACAAGGGAGCCTAGAATAGGGCATCACGCAAAATAATTTGTATTTTAATTATTTTAAGGGCCTTTTCATTTTGGTGCTGCTACTGCTAGTAACAGAGCTAGAAACAGCGGTTTCTCTCCCTGAGAAAGGGTCACGGCGGTTTGAAAGCTCTGAGATCCGCAAAGCAGTCATAAAGGCTTAAGCAGGGAGGATACACCCATGAATATTAAGTGATGCTCAAGGAATTTACAACTCCCTTGGCCTTTCTGTTAATGAAGTCTGAGGAGATACAAGAACAAAAGGGAGAGGAGCATCTTGAGAAGATTTCTGTGCTTATTTTGAGCGAGCCAGTGCATCCACAGCCCTGGAGATACATTCACTCATCCCCAGAGGACAGAGCCAGCCACAGCACAAGCTTCCCTCGTCACAGCCTTGACTGCATCTTATCCCTGAGATGCATCCTTTGTTCCCCTGCAAATGGAACTCAGCTCACACGGTACAGCGAGCCCTCCAGGGAAAGGGTAAGAGAAGTGAAGTGATGTCCACACAGGACAGCTGGAATGTCCAAGTGGGACCAAAACAGAAAATGGGAGGACTTTAGGTTGCTCCTGGATTTGCTTGTGGAGAAGAAAACCCTGCCCTGGCTTGGAGCCCTGCTCTCCCTCACTCCCAGGGACCCACTTGCCTGAGAAATCTCATCTCTTCATCCTTCTTCTCATCCTCACTGATGATCTTCGAGGTGGTGACGCTCACCTCTACTCCATCCACCACAAACTTGCGGGTACGTTTCAGCGTCTTCTTGTGCATCTGGGAATCCTGAGTTCGGCAGAGGGGGAAAGGAGGAGGCCATGAAGTGGCTCCCCGGCTTGTTGCACGGGGTGCTACAGCTGGAAGCCTCAGAGTAATTTTGATGCCGTTGTTAATGAAAAACATAAGCAAGGAAACCATATGGAGCAAAAATCATTGGCAGGCTTGGAGCTGCCATACAAGCCACGCAGCCGTTCCTACCACGCCGCAGTACAGCCTGATGGCCACCCTGCAGAAACCTCACCTGGAGGAGAGGCAACCCACCACCCCAAGGACCTTTCCTCACTGCCTCCAACAAGCAGAGCCTGACGGGGGATGCCGGAACCCCTCTGCACTGCAGTGCTGAGGAACCCACACAACGTGAGGCTCGCAATGATTCCTTTTAAAGCTGCTGGGTCATCTGACCCACAGGTGATCCCCCCCACACCCCTGCAGGTGGGAGGTGGGCAAGGCCACCACATCAGGATGGGACTGCAGATGGAGCCGTGGGGAAACAAGCCAGCCCTGCCCAAAGGCTCAGCGCTCCTGTCCCTCTGGTCCTCGTTACTGTACTTCCCTAATCACAACCGGCTCTCGGCCCCTTACAGTGACCTGCGGAGAGCACAGCCCAGGCTCACTTTCATTAGCATGGTAGTCATGAGCGCCAGGAGCACCGCGTCCTCTCCCAGCAGTGCCACAGCAGGTCAGCATCCCTCTGCAGGGTCAGCATCCCAGCCTGGCTGAAGGGCTGCAGCCAGGGACTCAGGTTTTTTGGCAAAAAAACCCAATCCCAAACAAATAAGGATATGAAAGACTTGAATCATGCAGCCCTACAGGGAAAGCACAGTGGTGGAATGAGCAAAGGCTCTCTGAAGTCTTCTTGCTCTTAGTGTGATGACCATTAGAGATACAGAAGATGGCAGAAGAGCTTCAGGTGAGCCTGCAAGGCCCAAAGCAACCCCCCAGAGAGCTTGCTGCAATGGGGGAGCCAGAGAAACTCCGAGGGCACGCAACTTGCCCACTGTGTAACAACGTACCACCATATTAGTGGTTCAGCCTACACAGAAATTGGTGCAAGGAGGTTTGCACAAGACCAGCTTAGGTCATGAAGGCTCTTACTGCCCCAAACTGAATTAAAACAGCTGGCTAGAACTACTGTGTTTTCAAAATGAGAAAATGCCAACGTTCAGCTGTCTGAGCCACCCGCAGTGCCCATTAACACCGTGACTCGCTGTCTGAGCCCAGCATCCCGGAGCTGCTGCAGCCAGGCTGGTCCCCGGTCCCCGAGTAGTCCCCAGGCTCTCCCCCCGCTGCTGAAGGAGCAGCTCCCTGCCGTATTCATGGGGCTACTCAAATGCAGATATAAAACCAGAATTATTAATATTCTCCTGGTCTTTTCTCTTATCCCTCAGTAGCAGGCCAGCATCTTCTCCTGAACATGAGTAAATGTGTTTTCAAACACTCCTGTGAAGTAAATTGTTCTCCAGAGAAGAGACTGAGAAACTGTGGTCACATGGGATGCTGCCTTTGAGTCCCCGCTCTGAGCACACTTCACAGCACACGTCCCAGTGAGCCTCCTCGAGCTCCCAAAGGTTTCAGCCACAGCTGTGAACACCCAGTACCTGTGCAGGTCAGACTTCAGAAATTCGAGCTAGATACTGAAAAGGAAGAGTTCCCTTCAGAAACACTTGTATCTAGGAAAGTTTGATTTACCTTTTCAAAACCCTGTCCATCTCCTTCTGCCTGTTTCTGTCTGTTATCTCTGCCAGCTGCAAGCCTTCCAAACTCACCTGTAGATTTCTTATCCCTAGTCTTTCTAAAAAAAGAAAAAAGACCTAGATACTTTTTGCCAAAATCCTTTTTTTTTTTTTTTGTCTTTTTGGACTAAACTATAAGCAACTGGAAAAAGAGTCTGGTAATAAAAGAGTCACCTTAACTTTGCAGTTTCGCCTGTGATAAAAAGCATGTAATAGATAAATAAATAAACCAGAAATGGTTTAACACTTTGCTGCCCCTTCTCTTGCTGCAACCTGCCTGGCACCCTGTGCATCCAACCCAGCGGCACCAGGAACATGAGCAAGGGCAGAGCGGGGCAGTTTAACCCCACGAAGCTAAGGGTGGGCAAGGAGCCTGGGTGAGGAGGGAGCAGCACAGCCCCATACCCCCATACCCACAACTCCTTGTGCAAAGCAGAGGTGTCAGCAGAGCATCTTTCCCAGGGCATCACTCCTGGAGAACAGCTCTGCTTGAACACCTTGCTTGGAGAAATGACATTTAGTTTGTTCTGAGCATTGCCTCTGGCTGGGGCAATTCAAACCGTCAGCTAACATGACCATCTCTTTGAGACTTACTCCCTGTAAGACCCAGAAAACTCCTTTCCCCTTCTAGGGGACCAACTGGGGAGAGCAACTACACGGGTGGTATCGTATTTATCTTCAGCTGGCCTCAAGGAGACCAGGTGTCACGGGAAAGGCATCGAGGAGGGGTGAATTGCTATGCAAGAGCATCACACTTCCCTCATTAGGGATCCACATTGATTGCGAGCTCCTGTGGGGATGCTGACTCTCATGCTCACAGCAGGAGACAGGAGGGGAGGAAAGTTTTGCCGAGAATGGTTTTCGGGCATGTTTCTGTGCCGGGAAGCTATCACTCATGCAGGCAGTTGGATAAAGATCTTGTGCAACACATCACTCTGCCCCCTCAAGTCACGCACATTTCTCCTTCTGAAGCTCAGCAAATATCATGCCAGTTATTTTGCCTCGCCCTCTAAGCCATGCTGACCTGGCCGGCTTTGGCTCACAAGCACTCCCGACCTCCAGAAAGCCTTAGCAAAAGCCAAGAAGCCTGGGAGGTCTTTGTGCAAGTCACTGCTGACACAAACCAGGCCAGATGTATGGCAGGTTGGAAAAACTGAGAGAGGCACCAGCCTAAATAAGCTTTCTCCTCGGGCTAGGTGTTCTAGGAAACAGCGGTGGAGTGATGGACAATGTATAAAGTTTAGGAAATCACATTTTGAGTTTCATACACGGTCAGAGCAAGGACAAGTATGACTGCACAAGTCAGGCGAGTCACAGGGTTACTTCACACTTCTCAGGAACCCAAAATAGCTACAAACAATCCATTAGACAAAACAATCCATTAGATTTCAGTGGCCTGGGACAGCAGAGGACACACGTACCTTCAGCAGCTCCACTGAGAGGTACTCCTCCCTTTGAGGATGTGCCATGTCCCCATGGCACAGCTTAACCCAGCACCATGTGCTGGGGCATCCCGCAGACAGGGAAAACAAACCATCAAAGGCTTTGCCTGGAGATGGGCTTCCATCCTCCTTGCTGGCCCTGTGTTTCTTTGCAGAGCTCCAAGCCTGGACACTTACATCGCAAGCAACCCCAGGAGCCTTTCTGGCTGTCTCACCAAACAGCACTCTACTGTGGTGACACCTGAGTGGTCTTTAGTATCATGCTCAGGGATTAAAAGCAAGATTCCCGGACCCCATGTCTTCATCCAGCCTCTGTCCTCTTCTGCTTTACCCGTTCCCCACCTCCAGGCACATGGCAGACAAGAGGCAACTCAGTTTCTCCTCCTGTAGTCAAAGACCAACCCCATCCAGAGTACAGTGTGTGGCTTTCTCAGGCAGGAGTTTAAGGGGCTATGGCTGAAGCGTGCACGTGCACACCCTCTCAAGGATCTGAATTTCAGGGACTTCTCTAAAAAGGGAAAAAACACCTCAGCACTTTTTAACAGGGGTTTGCTGCCCTTCCTTCTCCACACCCTCTGCCCACTACTCACCTTCAGGGAGATGGAGCCGCTCTCTCTGTTGAGGGACAGGTCGGCAGACAGGGAGATGGTGAGGTCCATACTTTCGGAGGCTGAAGTGCTGCCAGAATCTGAATCCCCTTTGGACCGGCTGCCAGGGAACGGCGCCGAGGGATCCAAGCTCCCATTGGCAAGCTTTTCCTCTGTGAAATTCTCCAGATGGCTGCTCTCCGGTCGCTCCCCGATGCTCTTCCGGTCCCTGCTGCCTGGCCCAGGCCGCTTGTCCCCCTCCATTGAGTTACCCAGCCGTCCGGGCTGCGAGATGATGTCTGGCTTGCCCTGGGTGGCCGAGGTGGCAGAGCTGGCAAGGGTTTTTGTGGAGTGGTTGCTCTCTAGTTTGTTATTGTCACTGCTTATCCCTTTATCTGAGACTTTATCACTTCGTCCATCTGTGGTCTCCTTGCCAGTCCCCACAGGCCCATTCACTGCCTTGGGCAAGGAAGAGTCTGGAGGCTTCTCCCCATCAAAGCTCAGCTGACTCGCCTCAGAGGGGTCCCGCTTGTGCTTACCGGGGGGCTGGAAAGACAACAAAGGGAAAGTGTTGGGTTTTGCACCACCTTGCAAGAGCTGCAAGTCCCCACGCTTCAGAGCAAAGTCACCCACAGCTAAAGACTTATTGGGAGGAAATCTTCCCTTTCAGGACATCCACTATGGGATACCTCCATCTTTCTCCAGGTTTGTGATCCCAAGAACTATGGGCACTGGCTGGAAGGAAACAGCACAGCGGGGGAGCTCCAGAACCTGCAAATTCTTAAGAGGCAGCCTAGGAGTTTGCATATGGAACACCTTTGCCTGTGGCTAACTCCACCAGGGATCAATCACTGTCCTTTGCTACAGCTGATGGAGGTCAAGGCACGTCCCCCAAAGCTGCCCAGGCAGCCCCACACTGTCCCCTTCCAAGAGCCCGGCTCAGGGGTAGGTCTGCCCAGCTCCCACCCAGGGCTGGTGGTGTCTCACCACTCCACCATGTGCTGCTGGCGTTGCTTCTACTCCAGCTTCTCCAGCCTGTACCAGGGCCTACTTTTCTACTTTTTTTTTTCCCTTTTCCTTTCTTTTTTTTTTTAAACACTTTTCGCAAGATCCTCCTGTGAACAGGCAGCTGGGCCACCCACCAGCATCATTGTTTCACCATGCCCTTGGCAGCCACTGAAAAACAGCCCCTCCTTGGCCAAGCAACAGCTTCCTCCTCCACCTGATGGGGCCCCGAATAGCCATGAACCAGTCTTTTAGAGCCTAGAAAAGTTGCCGGACTCTTTTCCCCACCACAGCTGCGCTGGCAAACTTGCCAGCATGGGGCCGGGAGCACTCACCGAGGCAGACTCCGATGAGTCGTCTTCTTCTGCTTCATCCCGACTGTCCTCGATCTCTTCCATCACCTCAGCCTTGGCCTCGGCCACCAGCTCACGCAGGGCCCGGTTGCTGGTCACCTTGCTGACGAAGGGATGCTGAAAAGCCAAGCACAATGCACGTGTGTGAGGTGGCCAAAAACCGGACCTCCTGAGCTTGTGGCCAAGTGAGCGCATGGGGATGCTGATGGCAAGGACCACTTCTGGCTTTAAAACACCTGCAAAACCTAAGGACATGGCTCTTGCCAGTGTCACCAGGCTTAACCCCCCAGAGGAATGTACGGATACGTGCTGCATGTATGTGGGAGAACAAGAGAGAACACGATGCCGAGGTTAAGCGCCAGCTCTGCACACAGATGCCCAAAGCGTGGTGCTCCACAAAGCTGCTTTATGTCAACATCCCCCAAACAAAAGCGCCAGCTGCGTTTAAACAAGGGGCTCTCGCTGCAGAGGAGACGTCCCCCCTCGCCGCAGGCAGGCTGAGCTCCGGGGTGCAGGTCTGAGCCCACAGAGTGCCACCAGGAGCGGGACAAGAGCCGAGGTTCGGGATCCCGGGGCGCAAACAGAGCGCGGGCGAAGGTTTAATTGAAACCGGGCTCAAATCGCTCAGTGCACACGGAGGGGTGTTTGTGTTGGGCTTCAGCGAAAGGCTGGGGAGTCCCTCAGGTTTGCAGAGACCGTCGCACGCTCCCTCCCGCTGCCTTTGGGGCAGGATGGCAAGCGTGCGGCAAGCGTGCCAGCGCTGCAGAGCAAGAGCGTCTGCGGTCAGCGGGGAAAAAGGACTGTCCAGGTTTTTGCTATTATTTTGGAAAGGGGACAGGAGGAAAGGAGCTGAATTTAGATCTGGGATAACCAGGTATAACCCAAGCTGGCTGCCACGTGGGCAATTTTAGGCAAGGGGAGCCATTCCTATTCCAGCTGGTGTCCACAAGGGCTCTGCAGTTTGCTCCAAAGCCAAAAAAACCCACTGCTGTTCCTTTTCAGTGCATTTTAGTGGCTGAAAAGTACTACGAACTTTCTAAACAAGACAAATGTCATCTGAAACCAGTCTAGGGCCCATAAACTTTTTTTTTTTTAACCCTTCTTAAGGAGAATCAGGCTGCACAGATGCAGGTGGTTTGGACACTCGCAGACCCAGATACCAGCTGCAGACCCAGCCCCGGGGCTGGTGTGGTCCCTACCTCCAGCAGCTGGGCAGCACTGGGCCGGGTCTCCGGGTTCTTGTCCAGCGCCGTCTTCAGGAAGTCTCTGAACTCCAAGGACCTTAAAACACAGTTTTTGGCGAGTAGTTCAGAAGAAGAAAAGGCCTCGAACACCACAGGGGTCTGCTCGATCCCTTTGCGGGTTATGTCCTGGTTGGCACCTGACCGCAATTACTGTTTTGCTTCCAGCATGGGAAAGCCAGTGCTCAGTTATTCTGACTATTTGTGAGAGAATCAGCAACGTGGCCAAGTGAAGGACTAGATTTTGCCTCACCTGTGATGGCAACAGACGGCGGGACTGAGCACCAGCCACTGTGTCCCACAGCCAAGGCAAAGAGAGAGAAGAAGACACCAGCAGTTATCCTCCAAAAGGGAGCCCATGGGTGGAGCTGCTTGCGGACAAGGATGCTCCAGGACCCATCCCCACAGCCGCAGTGAAAGGACGGCTGTGAAGGACCGGGAACCCCATAGGAGGGCACCCTCAGCCTGCAAAGCGCAGCTCTGAGATACAGACTGCGTCCCTGATCCAATTCTGGTTTCCGAGCTGCTCCAGAGGAAGCACTCCCACCCTGCCTGCTGGTTTTACCTGCAGGGTCCTACCTGTTACCTGAACGGCTGTAACAATGCTTGTCACTCCAGCGCTCTCCCAGTAATCTGCTGCTGGCTTTCATGCAATGGGTTTTGTCATGATTACAAAATATAATAAGTAACTGATTGGAATTTTTTTTTTTTTTAAAATGCAGAAGAGGCTTTCCTGACTCCAGGAAAGAAGTTCTGAAGCTCTCGAGTGTCTCCAGGTTTAGAGGAAAATCTGCCTTTCATTCACCACCAGGATGTTTTGAAAACAGCCAAGGGATCACCCTCGCGTCAGCAGGGCTGTGGATGGGCAGCAGCTCCCCCCGTGCTGCCCACACACCAGCGGCAGGGTCCCAGCCTGCCTTCAGCCAGCAGCGCTCTCGGGGCCCCTCGCACACAGCTGGACGTAGAATCCAACTAAAACCCTACATTAGGTTCTCAAATTAGACAACACTGCTATAAAAGACTATTTTTTTCACTCTTGAAATACTGCCTAAGTTGGGAGACGGGTACTCCAGGCTTTGCTGCCCAAACCCCCTCACCATTTGGAAGGGCAGCTGAGCGTGGGAGGGTCGGACTTGGCAATCTTCAGCAGGACTCTCATGGGGTTGAGCTCGTGATGGGGCGGCTCGATCTGGGCCATTTCGATCAGCGTGATTCCCAGGGACCAGATGTCCGCCTTGTAGTCGTACGGAGTGTCCTTCATGGTCTCGCACATCACCACCTCCGGGGCCATCCTGCAAGGGGCAGAGCAAGGAGCAGGGATAGTGAGGGATGACACCACTGCCACACGTCAGCCATGCAGCAGCAATTAAATGCTGTAAATAATCCCCGGCATTGCACAAAAAACAGTCTTTCCTCCCAGCTTTGGGTTTCAGAAGAAGCAGCATCTTTTCTAAGGGGTCCAACACCCTCCCTCTTCCACAGCCCAGCCGAGACAGCCCAGGCAGCCCATGGAAACCCCCAGGCCATTGACATCTGGCGCGGATGTTGCTTCAGACAATAAATTAATCCTCGCCGATTCCATTCCTTCAGCAAGTCGGGTGATTTAGAGATTGCATTTCTGGAGCGAGGAGTCGTTCCCATGTGCTTGGAGCCGCTTCAAAGCCCACTCCATCCCCTAGGGTGGGGGGAGCGGTGAGCGCACACACGCGAGCACATGTGCGTCCCTCGCTCCTCCAAGGCTGGAACATGGTGGCCCCTCAACCAGCTCAGGGCACCATGACACTGGGCAATGGTCCCGCACCACCGAGGCTGCTCACAGCTCCCTTCAGGCATGGGAAAGCCTTGCACGTGTGGACACTGGCCCAGACTCCTTGTTAAAATCCTCTCATCCATGCTTGTTAAGGCACTGTGGTCCAACACATCCCAAAGGCCATCAGCTCCCAAGTTCTGTGCAAGCCCGATTTTCAGAAGAGCGAAGCTCCTCACGAACACAGGATTTCTTAGCCAGCAGGTCACTCACCAGTAAGGGGTCCCAATGAAGGAGTCTCGCTTTTGCAAGGTTTTCATGTTTTTGGCAGACACTCCAAAGTCAGCTGCAAAGAGCAGTAACATTAGATGCTGTAGGAAAACTGAACGACCCTTCTGAATTAGCACACTTGGCTGAAACGCAGATTTAAAAGCAAACACACATTTAAGGCAAGAACACGATACAATGTGCTGTTTCCTCTAAACTGAGCATCAGAAATTAAATTTGCTTTTGGGTACGCAACCACCAGGGACCTTCCCCTCCCATGTACTAAAAGACAGGGGCATAACAAACCACCCTACTGTAACCCAAACCTGACATATCTAGAGGGAAGTCAAGATCTTTTCCACAAACAAAAGCAGCTCTGTGGCATATTACTTTCAGGACTGCTATTTCATAGCAAAAAGTCTCATTTTACACCAGAAAAACGTAAGTTGCATTCTTTCTCTTCCCTTCATCCCCATGTGCAGCAGCCACTGTGTGATGCCTTACCCAAATCGGTAAGACCAGTCCAGGTCAGTTTGCTCTCCGAGATGGCCCTGATCACCTCTGGAGGAGCTGTTATCCATCTGCACCCCAGGATCAGGGCATCCCTGACTGTGGGTCATCCTTGGCCCAAGCCAGCAGAGTATTTCTTGTGCCAGAGCAGAGCCCATGGTCACAGGAAGGTTTCCATCTTGCCGGGCTGGCTGGTCTCCATCATCCCAAGAATGCCCCACAGCTGCCGGTACCCCTCGTTAGGGTCCAGAAGGAGATCTGCACCTTTCCAACTAGACCCTACAGAAAAAGCTACCTTCTCATCCCTCAGCAGGTAGGTGGACGCCAGTTTAACTCAAGCCCACAGCGAGCTGGCAAAGCAACCCTTTGACAAAACTCACCCTGTCACCACCAGACCTGCTCTGGAGATAAGATGAATTCTTCCAGCTCCCAGCCCTGCCAACTGGCACCCTGCACAGGATGCTCAGCAGGCCAAAAAGCATAAAAATCGACTTCAAAGAAGGATTAAACAAATTCATGAAAGGAAAGTCCGTCAGGGGCCTTAGCACAGCTGCGGCTCGGGGAGTCCCGGTGCCCGGCAGGGGGCTAAGCCCAGCACACAGCTCGATGGTCAATTTGGCCTCCCACGAAACGATATGAAGTTTTCCCCGACCTTCTCCTGCTCGAGCTCATCAGCCAGCAAACGGGCAGCTGACGTCCCGCAGGCAGAGAGCATCCCTCAATCCCACCCCGCGCTCAGGCACAGCCGAACACTACAATCCAGCTCCCAGCAGCACACGGCTCGCGTTGGCGTAGCCTGAAACGGTGCACCATCGCCCACGGCCGCTCTCCCAACGAGCGCAGCCGAGCAAGCGCCTGCCGGGCATCTCACCGAGCTTGATGTCCCCATCCTGGGTGAGCAGCACGTTGCCTGCCTTCAGGTCACGGTGGATGATCTTTTTGCTGTGGAGGTAATGGAGGGCTTCCAACATCTGGCGGCAAATCACTTGAATCTGGGGTTCGGTCAGGCCCCGGTCCAGCTCTGCGGGGAGGGAGAGAGCCTTTAAACAGGACAGGGATTTGAGCGATGCTCCACCTGAGCAGCAGGAAGGCACGGGCTACCCAGCAGACCATTTAAAAAACACTGTCCATGTGTCAAAGCAGCGGGAAACCAATGCAACTCAGCTCGTTAAGGTAATTTATTCCCTAAGCCAGCACTCGTAGTGTGATGCCTGCCTTCTTGGAGCTGCTGGTTTATAGCTCCCTCCCGGGGATGGACGGCTGAGGCGTCTGGCCCGGGAACAGGAGGTGAGGGGGATGAGAAGGGGGAGCCAGGCACGCCTGCGAGGGGGGTCTGAACTGCAAGTGCCCTGCCAATTTGGGAAACGGGTCCCCACAGGCAAGCTGGGTCTCGCCCAGCATGGGGACGATGCTGGAGAGAGGATGAGCTGAACTCGGCTGCAGGAGGCAGCAGGGTCAAACACAGGCACGAACACTCAGCAGTTCTGTATGCAGCCATGCTTTCATCCCCCAGCGAGCTACCCCTGCCACGGAGATGCAGCGTACCCCCCTGTGCATCATGAGGGACACACCACTTCCCAAAACAACAAGCAATAAAACACCCACTCGCATTATCCCTACCCACTGCTGAGTTGGTTTTTCAGGTAGCACCAGGTACCAGCACACCAGTTCATACCAAGCTGCCTGTCCCTATTTTTGAAGCTTGCGTGGACACGCAACCACTGGTGTGACCTCCCTGCTGAGCTCTGCCCCGCCACCTTCACCATCCAAGACCGCTTTCCAAGGTGACGGCTCTGCAAACCATCAAACTTCCAGATGGTTAGCATCGTCCAAGCTTCCCTCCCTCCCTCCCTCTGCAAGCCCTTCGCCAGGCAGATCCCTCCTCCGGCACAGCTGAGCGTGCAGCAGAGCAGACCAAGCCTTAGGCAACTCCAGCTGCCCAAACGGGGGCCCACGGATGGACCTCAGCCACTGGGACAGATGCTCGTTCAGAGCGCGGATCTTAACCGCAGGCTGGGGGACGCTAGGTCAGCCACCTCCTTCCTCCTCTTCCTCACCAAGATCTCCCTTGCTCTGGGGGGGCTGATGATTTTCACTCTCCCCGGAGCATCCGGCAAAAGCGAGGTGTGGAGGGCCACAGGTTTTGTACAAAAGCTTTCCAAGGCAAACGGCAGCTGCTGATTGGGATGGGGAGGGGGAACAGGCAGGATTCGGCAGGATTCACTCGTTCAGGGGCGACGGCACTACAGCCAGGCTGCTCGCTCATGGTTGTCTCTGCTCCCCCTTCCCCATGTCCTCCAGAGACCGACTGCCACGGACACGGCCCCACCAATGCTCAGGGGGATTTTTGTATCCCAAGAGACAGGGCACCCCGGTGAGGACTTCCAGGGGGAGGCATCATTTCCTCCAGCACTTCAGAAAAGATACTTTTTCGTGCAGTGATTTGGACCTGCTTTAAAAAAGCTCCCTAAAGGAGGCACGAGTTTTAGGGGCTGAATTAAAGATGACAAATTTGGGTCCATACTTTTCCTGGAAATAAAGTGAAGCCTTTGGAAATATCGGAGCGGAAAGGCAGTAACGCCTGGGAGACACAGCTCTGTCCCAGGGGCTCCAGGCGAGAGGACGTCAGAGCGCCGTGTTTGCCGTATGGAGGGGACGTCACCCCCCCTGGGGTCCATGGAGGGGACGTCACCCCCCCTGGGGTCCGTACAGCCCCAGCACAGAGGGGCTGTGGCACCAGCCAGGGCTGTTTTGGGGAACACCCACACACTCCCGGTCCCAGCGGCTCTATGTGGAAGGGAGGAGTTAAAAATGGGAAGATTCTTGGAATTACTGCAAACTGCAGTTTATTCAGACGCTCTACTGCTTCACCAGATGACCGATACCATACGGAGAAGTCGGCAAGGAGATCCTGGGAGATTCATCACGACAGGCGCCCAGATTAAACATCTCAGCCCCGCTGCCCTCCCGGGGAAGCTGTGGGAACAGGATCCCAAGCAACTCGGTGCCTCTGGCAGATAAATATTTAAAGCCATCTTTCCCCTCCAGCCAGACTCTCCCTTCTCCCCAAACCTTGTGATCTGCTGATCCCAGCAGCATTTAAATCACAAAAGGACATCAAAGTAGCTCAAGAAATGCCCCGGGGCCGCCACACCTTCTGCTCCGGGTATGAAAATAGGCAAACTCATGGGAGAGAGACAGTAGCTGGAGAAGCTGGGACGCCCACGCCTGCCGTCTGTCCCAAGGTTGCCCCTGAGAGCCTGCCAGAAGGCTGGAAACACCTTGCGGGCATCACCCCGAGCACAGAGAAGAGCCCGGCACCGCGCGCTGCACTCACCCAGCATGGTGGCATCCACTGCCCCGCCTGGGCAGAACTCAATCATGATCTGGGGAAACAAAGAGAGAGGAATTAAAAGTCAGGTCCGCGTCTCACTGAGCAAAGTCCACCGGGTAGGGAAGAGGATGCAAAAGCATTGGGTTTGTTTCCCCACATGGCAAAGCCGCCCCTTTGCCCCACACAGGGATGCAGAGGCTTCGGTGCTCCCCAGGACACGTCCCCCCAGGCATCCCCAGCACGAACGGAACATCACCCGAGCCCTGGGGCCAGATCCTGCACGCCACGCACAGCAGCCTTCTCAGAGGGACCGTCCCCATCGCTGCGACACCCCCAGCAGCCGTGCCTGGCCCCGTACCTGGACGCCCACCCCGAGCAGACAGCCTCAGCTCCGGGTTCCTCTCTGTTTACATCTCTTCCCATCGCATTTTGGAGCGAGGGCTGCTCCAGAGAGCGGCCTTGCCAGCGGGATGAGATAGCTGTCATAGCTGGGAGCTGACGTGGCCGGGAGAAATCAGGCAGGATGTTGTTTGGCAAATGAGAGATGGGGAGGGCTGCTGGGTGTTCAATTTTTTTCATCCCCCCACCCCCACCCCACCCATTGCTCAGTAGTTCATTGCTCTCTTGATTTTTGAGCAATTGGAGGAGAAAACATGTCAATAAAGAGGTCGAGTACATTCACCAGATTGCTGCTGTTTCTCTCCCAGGGATGTGCACGGAGCCCTGCCAGTCCCGCACGGGCGCCTGCCCGGCCCCCGCTGCCCCCCCATGCTCCCACCGGCTGGGCAGCACCCACCTTCCCCGGCACTTCGGGGACGCAGGTCCTCTTGCCCCCAACCCTGGCACAAACCCAGCCGGAGCCTTTCCCGGGGTGGGGGGAGCTCCCGCAGGGCAGACGAGGCTGCTCAGATAAACAGATTAAAATTTCAAGCAGCCAAGGGGTTAGGAGGGACAAGAGATGCTTCACCTCCCCGACAAGCTCTTCTTCTCCTTGTCGAGGCGACACAGGGCAACATACCAGAGAGGTGAAATGCCAGAGTTTATTTTGAGGACAACGACTGAACCAACCCAAGGCAGTGTTTACCAGCGCGGCTCTCTGAGCCCTTCAAGTGGAGGTCACGTTATTAAACGCTGCTCTAAGGACTGGACCAGGAGCTGAGGGGAGAAGGTTCAAGCTCCCTCTTTCCCATGGTTTAACCCTGCAGCTCCAGGCAGGCCACATCCCACCCTTTTGTCCTGCAGTTCCTACACGTGGACAAGGGAAACGCTATTATCAACTTGGGCCATGGTGGAGGACACAACTGCTTTGTTTTGAAGGCAAAGGGGGAGCAGGATGAGGTGCTGGGGTGCAGCAAACCTTGATTTGCTCTGCAAGAATCGGCACAGGTCCAAAAGTCCAGGAGGGGGAGACAATGCTGAGAAGAGAAACCCAGGCAGGATGGGCAGCCTGGCACAGGCATCGGCGGAGGAAGCGGAGAAGAATAACCAGAGGCTAGGGCTGGGGAGGCATCTGAAGCAGGCTGGGGAACAGGCAGATGGAGAGAAGCAACTGGGAAGACACTCGAACCATTCGCAAACCAGGAGAATAAATCTGCGCCAACTCAGAGCTGGGCAGGAGCCCGGCCGGGAGGACACCGGCGGGACAGCAGAGCCCCGCGCAGACGGGCCATGTCAACACGCCTTTCCTTGCTTGAGTTTATACCTTGAACCAGAGCATCAGCAGCTTCACCAGCTAACAGAAAGGCAAGAATTGCCACTGTCTCCCCCGGCACTGAGATCTCCACTAGACCTCTGTGCTGCATCATCACCCCAACACAGCTCTATTATTTTTATAGTGTCCCTCATCATGTTCATCAGAGCAAACTAACACCACCGGTTGGACACCAGCCCTTCCAGGGCTCCACAGAGCCCAGAATGCCAAAAGCAAACCCCGAACAAGTCCCACACCAATGCCAACCAGGAGGGCAAGGGCTTTCCCTTGCTCTGGGAGGCTGATGGGTTGCGTGGGGCTCTGCTGGCACCACCAGCCTGGTGACAATACCTCCGCACAGCGGTACCGTGATCCCACATGTGGAACCTGCCCTCTGCCAGACCATCCAACCTGCCACTAGCCCAAACCAGCCAAGAGCGAGTGGCCGCTGGCTGCGTTACCCAAGCCCACGGTGCAGGGCTTGCAGGGGCTGCAGAAGGACAGCGCAGACCTGATCCCACGTTAAGCCTCAGTGTTGCAGCTTTACACGGCTCTGGCTGGCAGAAAACCTGCCTGTACCAAGGAGCCTTGGTGGCCTTGGGCAACCTGGTCTAGTGGGAGGTGTCCCTGCCTATGGCAGGGGGGTTGGAACTCAGTGATCTTCAAGGTCCTTTCCAACCTAAACCATTCTATGATTCTATGAACCTGTCTCATCACTGAATCGCAGCCCAGGGTTTCTTTGTCCCATCCTTTCCTGCTCCTGCCGACGCAGGCGCCTCAGGGACTCACCTACCCAGAGACGGGGGTCTCCTGCTTCAAGCAACAGCCTCCCTGATGTTCAATCAGTAGAGATGGCCCGATGAGAAGCTTGTCTGTGCTGCCAGGCTCAGCTCTCAAATCTAAATCCTCCCGAAATATCAAACAACCCAGCCCAAATCAGCTGCTAACGTGGCATTTGCCATCCAGGTGACCCGGGTGCCGTCACTGCTAATGCTCAGCACGCAGCTATACAGCTTCTGCCGCTGTACGCCCCAACTGAACGAAGTCCCCTGGCATCTCACACAGCTCCCCTTCCACTGCCTCCAGATTGAGGAACCTAATTTTAATTTGGAGGGGGAGAAACAGAGAGGGCAGCCAGCGGGGTGACAGCCACAGCCACACCGGTCAGCAGAGCCCCCGGGAGCCCAATGCGGTGTCCCCCCCCGGGGCAGATGCTGCGCTGTTTCCTACCAGGGGCACAGCCCAAATGTCCTCTGATGACTGCCACACGCCGAGCTTTTAAATAGGGAAGGGCCGAGCACAACGCACCCTACTCTGGATCACACAAAGTTTCGTTTGGGTTCACAGTCTAGCAATGAGAAAATTAGGGAAATCAGTCCATCTGAACCAGCATGACCACGAATGTTTATGCAGGCACAGCAGGCTGCAAGCCAGGCACTGGGAATATGGGAAATATGGAAAGCTTAAAAATATGCATTTTCAACAAGGGCAGAGATGCCAAAAGAATAATTACGGGTGTGGCCAGATAGTCTGAACATCCAAAAACCTAATGGGCTCATTTCAGCCCAGAAAACCTGATTTAAATAAATGCAGCTGGCAATCCCATAGCTCATACACCACGCACACCTCCTTCCAGGAACAGGGCCAGCCTGAAAAGCCTTTTGCCATGGGAGCATGTAGGAAGGCAGACCCGGTGGCAGCAGCACGTGGCCACCTCCGTGCGAGCTGGGGGATGCAGGATGCTCGCGGAGAGCGGAGGCTGTGCCGGCACGCTCCCCGGTCCCGCAGTGGGGAGGGGGATGCTCTGGCGGTCGCTGACACCCCGGGGTGGGCAGCCTGCCGCTCCGGCCCTGCTGAGGAACGAGCTGGGAGGATCCCAGAAGAGAACTGCTGACAAGAGCGTGTGCATCTGTGCAGCCAGGAGGCTGGTGAAAAAGCTTAGGGCTGCAAGGAGTTTAACTCTTTGCTTAGGACTGTTTCCACGTGCTTGGATATTTGGGCTGTCCCAAGCCACAGCGGGAGCAGTAACCGCTGTAGTGACAGTGCCAACCTCAGCGCTGCATTTCACTTCTCAATGCCGCATGGGCTGCTGCCCCGGCAATCCCCCCGCGACGTGCAGGACCTGGGACGCAGCACGGGGCTCACTGCGGAGCCGCAAGCGGCACGGCACAACAGAGGTTTCACGCACCTGGCCCCCAAAAAAGCTCCTGCAGTCTTGTGAGACAGAGATATGAGACCCGTGGGGGTCTCTGCCCTGATGCTGACATCCTGACAGCGGTTCTTCACACTGGTTAGAGCCACGGGGGGCACCCACAGCTGGGGTCTGGGCCAGGGGGGGCCTGAGCTCCCGCTGCGGGGTCTGCGACAAGCAGCCGGGAGCGGGACTGGAGCAAACATCCTGTTTATAACGATTTCCTCCGCACAAGAAACCCAGAGACTTCCTCGCCAAAGGCTGCCCGGCCCCTCTGGGCTCCCGGGGGTGACACACAGCAGCAGCAGCTCTCCCTCCTGCTGCTGCCCCAAAGCTGTTACAAATCCGGGGGATTACATACTATTGGCGTTTCAGTTTTCTGTCTATGGGCAGTCGCAACTACACCACACAGGCGCACGCAAAGTTGGCCGCTCGCTCCCATCACCGGGCTGTCCGAGCGACATGGCCAGAGCCCCGCAGACTCGGCCTCCGCACCGCGGCCGAGGGACCCAGGAACCCGGCCACCACGCTGGGCTCGCTCGCGGCTCAACAGGGACACGCGAGCTGCACGCACAGCAACAGATTTGGGCAGCGGGTCTACAGACAGGGAAAGGAACCCGCTCGCACTGCCTCCCGAACCTCTGTACTATAGTTTGAGCACTGCTATTTAAAAAAAAAAAAAAGAAAAAAAATTTAAAAAAAAAGGGCCCTTTTCTTCTATACCTTTAGTGAAAAAGCATGAATTGAGGTCTGCACACAGAAGCCACATAATCTTTTCCTTTCAGGAAACTTTTGCACAGGGAAAATTAAATTTAAATTCAGATTTGAAAGCCAAAATCCACTCAAGTTAAAGGGCTTTGCTGGTGACCTTGATTTTTCCCATGGCTCATCCTAATTCTGCCTTTAGGCACGGCAGGACCAGCACACGTTTTGTAGCCCAAGCGGGAGCGGGGCAGGCGGGGGGGCTGGGGCCCTTTTCTGGGCTGCTGGAGCGCTGAGCGACTGCCCAGGAGGAGAGGAAGCAGGGTCCAGTGAGCCTGGGGTTGCCCAGGAGAATAAATATACATACATATGTATGAAACAGCTATGGCTTAAATTAAGTGCTCTTAAAGACGCAGGCCTTCAAGCAGTACCTGAGCGAGGGGGCACCACACGTTATGAAAAAGCATCATATGACTTTGCAGCTCAAGACAGCAGATCGGACACTGTGCCAGGAGAATCCTGCCAGCACCTTACACCAGGCGAGGATGGAGGGACGCCAACCCAGAAAGCAAAGCTAGGATGGATTAGAGCCCGGTGCAGCTTCTGGGTCTGACAAACCAGCAGCAGCATCTTCTGCCCAGATACCGAAGTCTTCCCAGGTAGGGCCGAGAACCTGTTCACTCCTCCCACCCTGGGCAGGACTGGTCCTGCCTCTTGGGTGTGTTCAAACTCCTAGAACTTTCCACAACATTAAGAAAAAAAAAAAAAAGCTTATCTTGAAAGGTATTTTTACCAAACACTGCACAGTCCCCAAGGGTGGACAAGCTGATGTCCCTGAAGTGAGGTTTGCAATTGAAGCCCAATTAAGAGGGGAGGTCACACCCTCAGCTGAGCGTTACTCATCCCATTGGCACGTCAGAGGGCAGAGGCCCACAAACTGTTCCCTCTGCAGCAGTGCTGCAGAAATGCCTCTTCCAGTCAGAAAGGGAGGGGAAAAACAAAAGCCATCAGCTGGGGAAGTTGGGGGCAGCTCATCTTGGCGGTGGCAGCCCTGGGCAGCCATGCATTCCCTGCACAGGGAAGCCACCAGGTCCCCCTTAGGATGGAGGAGCCCTTGGCTGGCAGCCCAGTCACTGAAGGTGGCAGGCGCCTGCAGGCTTCTTCTGTGACTTTGCTGCTTTTGCAGCTGCACGAATAGCCCAATTGCTGTGGAGTCATCGTGCTGCTCCAGAGCACCCGGGGCCATTACTCCATGGGTGCACATCACACTACGTGCCACCACCACCCAGCCACCTCCCTTCACACCGAGCCCTGAGCATCAGCACCAGTGGGCACGGGAGGTTGCCTGTGTCCCCAGGATCCCGTCTGTCCCCAGATCCACCCTGCCTGGCCCAGAAACGGCTTCAAAACTGAAGTACTTCAGCAATTTCCTCTCCTAATCTGCAGCAGAGGGTTTAATTTTGTTTGTTTCAGCAGCTGCCCGCCGCTGGGGAGAAGGTAACCCACAGCATCCTGCTGCCGCGGCAGCCTCCATCACCCACGCACAGCCTCGTGGCTCTGCCACATTCGTGGGGCAACTTAGAGGCGTCCTCGTCACCCACAGTGGAAAGCACCCTCCGGCACAGCTGCCAGCTCTCCTGCCTTGCCCTGCCACGGAGAGACTGGGGAGATAAGAAAAGTAAATGTGGTAAAGTAAATGTGGTAAAGTAAACTGTGCTCCATTTATAGACCGAGCTGGCGAAGGGAAATGCTTTCCAGGTTGCCTCCTTGCTGGTCATCGCACCCGTTCCACCTCCCCTCTCTCCCGGACGCTGAGCTGGCACAAAGCTCCAGGGGGGATGCTGCCATTAGCAGCAGTGATTTCCATCTCAGTGTTCTCCGAGTTTGAGCAGGGCACGGAGAAGGAGCGGGCTGTACCACAGCCGGCCTCAGCCACGCTCGCCCTCGGAGGTGTTGGTCCTTCTCCATGCGGGGCTGCCATTGCAGGGCGAGGGCAGTGGGAGGAGGGCGGCCGGTCACCGTGTGCGGTGCCGGGAGGGAGAGGAGGGAGGAAGGAGCCGGGGGCAGAGGCGGCTGCGTGGGTACGGCAGCGGGCAGAGCAGGGCTTTCCTGGCATCGCCCACCCGCTTCCAGGGAAAGAGGAAGAAAGGCAGCAAACAGGGACCGCTCCTGTGATTCAGAGGCAGGGTGGGGGGCAGGAATCCTTCGCGTTCAGCAAAAATGCAACAAAGGGAAAGAGAAAAGAGAGCGAGCCAGAGTGGCTGCCCCTGGGCTCTCCTGGCGCTGCGGAGAGAGATGAGCTGCCCCATGGGAGGGGTGGGTGGGGAGGACGGTGCCGAACAGTCCACAGGGACTCCCACCTCCAAAACCTTGGTGGCCCCGGGCGCTGTGTCAGCATTCCCCCCTCCCCCCCCTACTGCCTGCCACTGCCGTCACCGTGCCTGCTGGGCCGATCTGCCGAGTCAGCAACGCTGTAAGCTGAAGCCCACCCTTCCTCCCAGCCCGTCCAGGCGATGGACACCACTTCGGAAGCCATCTCACACGGGAGGCACCACGTGAGGGAGGCCATGGGAGGCCTGCTCAGCCCCACCACAAGCCGCAGCGCAGGGGAGCGAGTGGACCCCGCTCGGGCTGGAGGGAAGGGGGGAAGAAACCCCTTTACGGTGACTTTACAAAGCTGCTTTTTAGGCTGCAGCAAGAGAGCAGGTCCTGCTTTTCTGTAAGGGGATTGCCCAAGGGGGGAAGTCTGGATCCTCCTCCCACCCCAGCGAAACTGGTGGCTGGGAGGCGAGGTGGCACTCGAGGCAGCATCATCTCGGGCAAAAACCGCAAGGCACGTCCCACTGCCTGAATTTCGACAGACGGCCACATTGAGTAACAGCCGCTGCCTTTGCAGCTGCTGAGCATTTCCCCGCTCCCCGCCAGCCCCCACTGCTGCCCCTCCAGCCGGACACGGGCAGGGGACACGCTGCAGGTCGGTCCCTCCTGCAGAGCCCCCGGGGGTGGCGAGCCTGCAGGAGCGGTGGGGAAGCCAAGAGCCCAGACAGTCTCTAGGGCTTTTGGTCTCGACTCAGAGGCGGAGGAGACGGAGCCAGTCCAGGACAGCATCCTCCCGCAGCCCTCCGTCCTGGTGCTAGAAGGGCAGAAAGTCTCCTGCCCCATTGCCAGTGATGGCCATTCCCATCCAGTTCTTCAGTACCAAAGTCACCCAGCAGCTTGCTGGTGGCTGTCCCACACTACTGCTCAGCCCCATAGTACACATGCCGTGGAAAAAAATGGGCAGAGGCAACAGCTAGTTCTGTTCTCAAACTCTGCACTCTGCTGTAGCACCGACAGGACTCGGACACGGTCAGGAGCATTTGGAGGGGGGGGCCAAGATCTGCACAAAACCCATGGAGGGGATACCCCCGGTCCAGAAACGCTGGCTGCAGCGAATACAAAGTAGAGCAAGAGGAACATAGATGGCCATCTGCCTAAAAGCCGCTCAGATAAAGGACGAATCTGGACCTCAAGCTCCATCCTGAGACCACTGCACGACACAGGCAAAGCCCAGTCCCACACTGGAGCAGCCACCTGGGACAGAGATGGCAACTTCCACGCATACCCTGAGACACCAGCACCGCCTCCACAGCCCAGCTGTGGCCTGGACACACAGGGAGGCCAGGTACTTTCCCCATTATCACCTCATATCCAGCCCTACTTATCTGTTGGGGCTTCCACCCACACCCAGCACCTCCAAACACCTGAGCACGGGGTGGAGAGCCACCCCCTGTGGCTCCATCCCCTGTCCCTTGAAGCCCACCGTGTCCCCTGCTCTGATGGGCTGAGCCCATCCTCATGGCTCCAGCAAAAACTCCGGACACGCTTCTACCTCCCAGGACTGAGAAAGGGGCTTCCGCTTCCGAGCGACACAACCCCCAGAGGACAGAGCTGTTCCTCGCTGGTGGAAAGAACGCAGTGATAAATTTAGGCACAGAAACCGCTTTTAGCCTCGGTCAAGGGGCACGTCCTTTACTCCCTCTGTTCGACATCTGAACTTGAGTTCTGGTGGTTCGCTGCGGGGCTGTGCTGTCCTGCCGGCCCCAAGAGGAGCCATGCCGGGTCTGCCCCCTCCTCCCCCCCATAGCACCGGGGCGTGCAGGACCACAGGGGCTGGTTTTGGGGAGCACCACCTTGGTTTTTTAAACACCGTTTGGTCAGATCTACTCTCTCCTTTAAAATGAAGGGGCGTGCTGACCGGTGAAGCCTTGTTTCCAAGCGTGTCGAGTCCCCCCGTTATCTCGGCCAGCCTGCTCTGCTCCGACTGAAGTCCAAGGATTAAGTTTACATTACGGAGCGGAGGGAGGAGGTGGATCGCGTTCCTACGCCCGCTTAACTTGGCACTTTCCCCGCCACCCTCCTGCCCAACGCTTTTCACCCAACACGTGCCAAAGGGCTGGAAGAAAGCGGGGAACGGATTACGCCAGCGTTGCTCGTGAGCCAGATGGGCTGATTCAAAGCAGGGCTGAGCTGCTCCGGCTGATTGCAGGGGGCTGAAGACAGGGCAAACCACTTCAGCAGCCTGCTGCGTGCTGAGGACACACGCCGTCCTTCCCAACCTCACTCCTAGAGCCCCAAGAGCCCAGTGTGCCACCAACACAAGAGGGGACAAACACCCAAAAAACCACCAGCACCTGCAAAAGCCACCAGCGCCGTGCTCACCTCCGGCTGCTGCCGGCCCTCAGCACACACTGCAGAGGCCATAAAACAATACAGAAGCCACCAGAAGCCTCTTTGCTGCCACAGCAGAGCACAAATGTCAACAGCTTGTCTGACATGGCAAGTATGCTGTAGGTGGAAGCGAAATAATTAGCTCTCTGTAAGAGAGTGCTCCAAGCTTGCCAATTTTCCCTTACAGACAAGGACACTATTCAGAGACTTTAAATATAATAAACCTTTTCTCCCCCCTTTTCTGAACAAAATAACTGACAGAGAAAAATATTTGAAATATAAAAAAAAAAAGTCTGTCCCCGTAACGAGTCGGGGGAAGAAGGTGGAGGGCAGCAAGTGAGGAAACCCAAGGCTTACGGAGTTTCAGAGCAGGAAAACTATCAAGAACAAAGTCAGATAACACTGCATACTCCTCTCGAAAGGCAGAGCTCCCCGCTGATTGCAGGGAGACCGAGGATGAGTTTTTCACATACAAATCATTCTGAGATGACAAAATATTTCCTTGAACTACTCCCCCCCAGGTTAGCAGAAATATTCCCATTCCTACTGAAATTTTGGCAGAACAAATCAAAACTCGTTTTAGTTTATAACTAAATGGTTTTTATGTTGCCAAAAGCATCCTTCCCCTTGCTAGAATCACACAGGTCAGTTTCTTTTGACAAGGGCTGATACCTGATCCCTGAGAATTCGCCATCCCTACTTGCTAACCAGCATCCCAGGGGGACGAGAATCCCAGAACACCCGTGGCCAGCGAACGCCAACAGCTACGAGATGCAGAGCAGAGAGAGTCAGCACGGCCACGAGCAGGCAGCGGTCCCTGGGACGCCGAGCGCTGCAGGAAGGGCTGATTGCAACACGTACAGGCTCCTTCACGAGCTCTCCCTTCAGGGACCAGACCACAACCAGGCTCCCAGCACCAAGCTCGGCGGAGCAGGGTCGGCAGGAGGAAGGCCAGCGCTCCCGTTTGCTATAGAAACCAGAAAAACACCCGGGGAATGGCTCTCTGCCCGGGCACGGGGCCTTTGCTGCTCTGAGGGCTGTGACTGGGATCGCCTTCTCTCCCCAAGTTAATCAGCATTTAGAGGCCACTCCGTTCACCACCAGCATTTGTTACTGGATGGGCAGCAAAACACAGAAAATCCTCTAAAATAGATAGCTAAAAGGAAAGAGTTGCATTCTTCAGTGAGAAGATTCCCCAACCTCAAGCGTCTTGAGTTTGTGCCAGCATCGAAAATAGACGATGCATTTCAGAAGGGCAAAGCTCACCGTGAGAGCTGGAGTTTGACCCAGGACAAGTTTCCTGGTGTCTTTTATTAACAGCCAGCAGTTCCAATGCAGCCTCAAAGCCTCGCCTGGCCAGGAGGATGACTCGCTGAAGGGGTGGCAAAGGACTTCACAAGTTTTCCATTCCCACCTGGCATCTCCCTAGAAACAGTTATTTGTCCTGATTATCCCCAAATTCACAACACAAGGTGCCTGGATCCATCACACAAGATGACAGTACTGCCATTTAACTGTTTCAGTGGGGGCTTTGAAGTCAATGGAAACCACCCCAAGCCGTAAGGTCTGCGAAAGGCCATCCCTCCCTCCCAAATGACAACTTTCAGGCTATATCTGAAATAAAGAAGTCTAAACCTGCGCTCTATCGCTCGTTCCAGGGCAGAGTCTGAAGCTGGGTTTCAAGGCACTGTCTCCTATCCACAGGTAGTTTATAAATATTCATTTATATGCAAACCTTGTTCCTTAGCATTTCCCTTGGTAAGCCAGCCAAGTGGGAAGGTGGCTTATTGCGATTCATTTCTAAACAAAGTTTTAAAGGTGCTTTGAAAACTGATTTGCCTATAGGCTTCTCGTCTGCCGCTTTCTTTTCATACAACTATGGCCTTATGGTTATAACCCCGTACTGGGATTCAGCACGTAAGACTTATTCCCAAGTACCATTTACCTGCTGGGTAAACTTTAGGCAAATTCTCGTCTGTGCCTCCGCTCCCCCTTCTAATAACCGGGATAATGACACCAGGTCTCTTTTATAAAAGCATTCCACGGTGTATAGATGACAAGGGTATGTAATCACAAGGCATTATTATTGCTTCAATAGCCTCTCCTTGCAACGTTATCCTGTATAAAGGGTGGTAGACAAAGGCTTCTATTCTAGTTTGTGTTGTCATGTCGCTACCTGTAGAAGCGCTCTTGAACTTGGCCGGGCTATGGTAATTTGCCTGCTGCATACGTCGTTCTTGGGGGTTGATCAAAATCACTCTATTTCCATCCTTGCTTTAAGGGAAAGCCCCAGTTTTACCCACAACAGGACTTCCAGCGACTTGCCAGGAGTCCGAATGCTACAGCTCACGTTCACAAGGCAGAGCAGATACGTTGGTCCCGTGCAACCCACTGCCCAGCTTTCCAGCAGAGAGGAGGCCAGAAGAAGACTTAGACCTCCACGTCTTTGGGAAAGGCAGTAAACAACCTGCATAAGGGCAAGGCAGAGAGAGAAGCCTTACTGGTCTGCAGGCAGACAGCGGACGGCAGGGAGGAGAGGGAGGATGCCACCCAGAGAGCTGCTCTGCAGAGTCCCGGCTGGCAAAGACACGGTCCCGAGGCCGGAGCAGAAGCGATCACCCACTCCGGTCAATTGTGCTACTCTGAGCAGTGAATTGCTTGACCCTGGAAACCCAGGGAAGTGTCAAAAAACGCTACACTACATCACTTTTTCCAGCTTCCATCCCCAGCCAAGATGATGCGCATCCAGCTGACCCTAAGGACAGGGAGGGGACGCAGCGATATCCCTGCTGCACAGCCACGTCCTGGCCAAAGCGCGCCTGCCCACATCTGCTCCTCGCCTACCCACCTTGCAGAAGCGACTGGGGCCGTTTTGCTGTTTCGCTCATATGCTGGACCAGTAGAAATGTAGAAACCAGTCCAGCAACCACCACCCCCACACCAGTTTGCCCAGCAGGGCTTATCCCACAGCATCTCATGGGTACCAGAGCACGGCCCTGCCGGCAGCACAGCGCTGGATGCTCTCAGGGCTTGGGACAAACCTGGCATGGATTGAAGTTTCTGCAGTTGGGGAAAAGGAAGAAGAGAAAGGAAAGGCTTGTTCCTCCAGGAGGTTGGCCAGCTATCGAACAAAGTTTGCAGTTTTGGGATCACACCATTTTTCTGGGTCTCTCCTCCACTACGCTCAAGCACTACGCACAGTTCGACACTCATGAGCTGCGAACAACTGTTCCAGCACTTTGGGGGGGATGTTTGGGACAAAGCTTCAGGAGCACAAGGCCAAGCAGGAAGGGCCAGTTTAGACTGCAACTCTCCTGCCAAGGGAGATTTTAAAGGGACACGAATAGCCCTTAAATTCCTCGAGGACAGATGACCGAGAAGCCCGGAGAGCCCCGGTCTGGTACAGCATTCGTGCGAAGGGGTCCCCCGCGGACATCCAGCCACAGCCCAGGCTGCTCACCCTGCGAGACATCCCTCCGAGCTGCAATAACCTCCCTTCGCTATGGAAAACCTTAGGGAATCTGACACTGTTATCAGCTTTCTTTTTTGTTTGTTTTAAAGAAAAGGTATTTCCAACTTAAGAGAATTAAAAGCTGCAGATGCTTTACATAGCCCAGCAGCCTAGTGCATGGGATAATGAACATTTCTTTATGATACAGGATTTTCAAGAATGCTCAAATCTCCAGTCAACACCCATATCAAAGGGGTAACAATCCAAAAAGTCCCTGGCTAAACAGGTCAGGGCCTGCCCACAGAAAATGCAAAATGCTTTTTTAAGGGAAGTACAAAGACGAGCTACAAAGCTGGTGTCTCTCTGCAAGCTCCAGGAGTTACATACCCACACAGCGGGCCAGTGAGAAGAAACTCTAAGCTGATTAAATTAACCATCCCCAAAACGCTCCGGCAAGGCAGGGTTACCTGCACGGTACAGCGATTTTCGCTTTGATCTCCAGGAAACGTCTGTTTATTCAAAGCCCCGTTTGCTATAGCAACCACGGTTTATAGAAAGAGAGGGGGAAGAGAATTCCCCGGTGCTTCGCTAGAAAAGCTGTACCACCGCTGACAGAGTCCTGCGGTTAAATACCTGGGGCCAAATGACATTTCAACTAATTTCCAGAGAACCCTACAGAGATGCTGGAGCATCTCGACAGGCTCCTGCAGGAGGGAGCCCGGGTCTCCTGCCCCGCTCCATTCATCAGCTGCCGCAGTGTGTTGGGTTGTCCAGCGGAGACACCCACCGTCCCCCGGGAGCAGAGATCTGCAGGAAAGTCTGAGTTCATCACTCCAAACAAGAGTCTCCTCCCCGGTCATCTGTCTGCGAGAGGAGACACTCAGAAGCAGCAGAGATACTCAGAAGCAGGAGATCAAAAGTTCCTCCCTTCCTTTGAGGTCTCGGTCTTTTTGTGTTGTTTTGGAAGGGAGAAGAAAAAAACCCAAACCACATAGCCTTCAAGAGGGACGCAGCACACAAGGACTGTTGGTTTACTTTCCCACACACTAATAATTATCAGCACGAATTCAGCACCATTGATTCCAAGCGTTCAAACCCCACACCTTAGTCCCATTCCACAGTCACAAAATAGCTTTAAGAAGTCCGTTTTTAAAGCTATATGTATACTGGGTGAGGGGGATTTGCCTTTGTGTTTCCAAGTCCTACATCGCATTTCAGAAAAAGACTTTAAAATGTGGCCCAGCCACAAGGACTCAAACCAGACTCTTTTTTTTTTTTTTTTAATAGCATGAGATTCTCAGCTTTTATTCGGTGCCCCTATTTCCAGCAGCTGGGATTCATGCAAAAGAACATCAAATGCCACAGGGCTTATAACAAAAATAAAATAAAACCATGAAAGCTCCCACCACTGCAGTTTTGCAAGCCTCCCTGGGCTGTTTTCCACCGGCACAAGAGTGCTTAGCCTCTGCCACGAGCAAAGAAAAGATGAGGGGAGGGAAACGGAAGGAGATAGCAACTGCTGGTGAGGGCACAGCATCCCCGCAGTGTATTTATATGCCGAGGAAGTTCACGCTGGATGCTGTCACCTCACCAGTCCTGGGGTCTTCCAAGCCCTTGTCTGTGGCTCACAGTGGGCTTCTGCTCTGTCCCACGTGAAAACTGGGGTTGTCCTCCTTCAGCTTGATGCCAATCAGGTACAAAAGCAAGAGGAATTTGCTGGTTTGTGCTTTCATTTCAAGCGCTGTGGATCTCAAAGCAGCTGCTGTAGGATAAGCCCCTTCCCTTTGCACAACGAGGTGTTTTTTTTTTACTCCATAAATATTGCATGTCACCTTCTGGTTACTGAAGCGCAAAGCCAAACCCTGGCAGAGAGGAACCACGGGGACCTAATGCAGCTCAGGGGGGGACAAGGAAGCCTCTGCAGCAGCCGCCACCGAAGGCCAGGTGTCCTCACATATTTTCCTCGTTAGTTCAAGAGTCAGAGAACAGTCAACAGACTGATTTAGCAAGAGCCCTTCTCAGCGCCGAGCCCCCCTCAGCGCCGTGGGCTGAGGCTGTTTGTGGCACAGACTGAGCCGTAAATTATTCGGAGCCAAAGAGCTCCCGCCATCCAGGAGGTCGGGCACGTCTGGACCCCTTGCCAGCCCGTCTGCCTGCTCCCACTCCTTCCCCTTTCTCACTTTGAACATCGTCTTTCCACGCCGGGCTGCGAGGACACGGAAACCACAGCGGATGGCCGACCAGACACGCACCCGCGGCACTTTTACCCAAAGCCGGAGCCACTCGAAGCCAAAAGTGGAGCAGAGTCCACGCGCCCATCGTGCAAATGGACCATTTGCAAACAGTGCAGGAAAATGTTGGCTAAAACAACCGCACAGAGAGAAATGGGGATGGGCTATGGACAAGACAATGAAAGCCGGTGTTTACACTTGGATGCAAATTTTCCCCAGCAGCGCCGGTGACCGAGAAGTGGAAACCTTTGACTTCAGGCAAAACCTGGTAGCGACTAGAAGCCTTCCAGAAGTATAACAGCCTGGCTTATTTACTTCCCTCAAAGCCAGTAAAACACTAGAGCATTAATAAGAACAGCCTGAGCAATGAAACGCAAAAGTCACGCGAATAATTAAAGAAGGAGAACGATCCTTCCCCCAAAACAATGGACGGGGCTGTAACGTCTGCCCTCACGGGAGAGCCTCATACAGGAGGCTCTTGTTCCAGTAGCTTCAAAAGAGGCTGTTTAATTTTAGTAGGTCGGCAAGCATATGACATTACAAAGCACTCCTTAGACAAAAGCAGCGGCGAGGAGCTCTGCAATCCATTTTCCCTACAGGAAGGAAGGCAAAGCTTCCTATTGCGGGGAGGAGGTGGAAGGGGAAAGGGGAGGGGGCTGACATTTTAGAGAGAGCGAGCGAGGCCAACGTGTAAAATTCAGGCAGGCCAGGCACTGAGCAGGGAGGTAAAAACAGAACAACAGGGAGGAATATAAACCGGCCCCCTCTCTCACCCAAGCTCGGTGCGTGTTTGCCTTTTTAATTTTGCCGAGATTAGTTTTGCTGCAGTTGCAATCCGTCCAAATCCCAAGTCCCCTCCTAGGAGGGATGTTTGCCTTTCACTTCCTTAGAAGGGTACATATTTACTTTGGTCTTTAACGTGCCCAGGGCTCAGCATCGCCATCAGCAGCCGTGCGAATAGCGAGTCTCTGGACAAGGTGCAGCCCAGCTCCCTCGAAGCAAGAAGATGCACAGGAGGAAGCGCTCAGCGCTGGGTACCGCAGCCCGTCTGAGCGGGGCGTCTCAGGGAAGTTGGGGGCTTTATCGATGGATTTTTAACTAGGAAGGGACACTGGCCCATGCTGCCATTGCACAAGGTGCTTGCTGAATAAGTACACATTGCCCAACAAAACAGTACCTCTCCCGCATTGCTTAACCGAGGAATGAGCTGGACGTGGATTGCGCTATTCCAGCAACAGCCCCGCGGCTCAGCCCGTGCTCCGGCCTCGGCTCCCTCGGCACAAGCAGCAGGGCCCGACGGCTCCGACAGCTCAGCTCACACAAGCGCAAGTCTCAGAAGCTAAAGTATCTTTTTTTAACTCTAGTAAGATTACCCTGGGAGGCCACGAAGCTATCATTAAAAAGAGGAAGGAAAAAGTAACAGAGCTGCTGAAAGCACCCTTTGACACTCCCCCGACTCGCCAGTAGTTACAAGAAGGAGCAGATGAACCGGCCAAGAAGATGGGTTTGCGAATCCTCGTATTCACCCGATTTCCACTATTTTGACACAGGCACACAATTATCCCAGTCTAGCCCGGGACAAGCACACAAAGGTTCTCCAGCCCTCTGGACCTTCCCCGGGGCAGCACACAGGAAAATGCCTTTCACGCTCACCTTCCTCTGCTGCCAGGGACTGAAAGAAACCAGCAGGCAGGGGAAAAAAATAATATATATACACCTGCCAGGCTAGGGGAAAGAGATGCAGGAACCCGCTGCTCCAGCCGCAGCACAACTAGCCCTTGCACTAACCCGCTGGACTGCATTTTGTGCCCCTGTGCCTCCACAGCCATGGGAAACGGAGCTCTTGCTATCAGTTGCCTCTGCATTACAGATGTTGAGCCAGAAACAAGGCACAAATAAAAAAAAACCCAAACAAACAGGGTTACCCTTCCACCTGATCTTTCAAAAGAGGGACTGAGTGGGGAACAGATGCCCTTATCGGTGCTGCGTTTTTTTACCTTTACAAATTCCCCAAAAAATCCAACTCCAGTTTTCACTTCCCTGGGAAGATCTCTTGATCTTCCCCGAGCTATTTATAAGCAGGTTCAGTTAGAAGACAGTTTGCTCATCAAAGAAAGCGGGGAAAATCCCGGCACTGTTCATTCAGCGAGTAAAGCACAGCTTGTGAGTCATTTTTAACTCACAGCGATGCTTCAAGCTGCTCCAGAGGTTCTGCTTGGCCATAAATTAGCCATTTCCTCTCACTCTGCAGAGAGAGAAATGCACAGCTGTACAGGTCACACACAGCAACAGCCTCTTACCCAGAGCTTGCCATCCCAATAAAACGCTCCCAGCAGCTTGACGATGTGCCGGTGATCGCAGGTCGCCAGTATTTCGATCTCCACCATGTAATCCTCCAGTTCATCTTCGCTTTTTGTTTCGATGACTTTGGCAGCCGCTAAAGCGCCGGTTTCCTTATTCTTAGCCTGCAAGAGAAAACCAGTATGAGTACAAAGGTGAGGGGAGCCAGGAGCACACAGTACTTGCACAATTCCCGCTCCGCCTGACTGGTACCAGCCACAACACAGCATGGAAACTTGCAGATGCATTTCTGCTTCCTAAACCTGCCTGTAGTTTTGCAGAGAGGATGAATGCTGCATAAGGTCCAAGGCATCCTCCTTCCTCCCTCCGGTCTCTAATGCTCACACCGCCTCCCACCATGGGGAGAGAGAGGCTTTTAGAAAAGGAGAGGCATCCTATTGTTTGGAGCATGAGAAAGATGGAAGCAAGAAAAGCTCAGTGTATAGAGGCTAATGGCATAGGTGATAGCTCCATTTAAGAGAAGTCCTGAGGACACAGACAATCCAACCAAATTCACAGTACAGCTGTGAACCACCTCCACCCTGAACATCCCTACGCTCCCCTTCCTCACCAGGACCCTCACCGGGGCAGTTTTTGGTAACACATGACAAAAATGTAAGGAGAAAAGGGTGCATTTTGATTTCCCAGGACTGACCAGCATTCCTGGTGCTGCATATTGCCGAGCTCTTCAGATCACAGTAAGAAAAATACTACATGTGCTCTCCCAACTGCCCCCTCCCCCCCCCTCTCCCCGGTTTATACGGTCCCTTTAACCAGCTTATTCGCCAAGTAACTAGAAAAACCATCAAAACCTCTTTGTCCTAGTGGTTGGAAAACTTTTGCCGACTTTCCCTCCCCATTCCTCACAACAACACGGGAGCGTACCCTTGGGTTAGCAGCTCCCCCCCCCAAACACCCTTCCCCCGGCAGCTCTCACTGCCCAGGAGGGGGTCACCGATAGCTGCGTGGGGGCTGCTCCGCTTGTAGGTGCCACACACCAGGAAAAGGCTATTCACGCTGGACTGGAAGCACGCGCAAACACGTTTCTTATCACCCCACTCCTCTCGTGCCCCCGTCCTGCGTGGGAAAAAGGCAGCTGGCTAAAGGCTTGGCTAACAGCAAGGATCTGGGGGCAGGCGGTGCCAGCGAGCCTGGGAGCTGCTCCCAACGCGGGACCCGTTTCAGCATCGTCCACCCAGCACCCTCCGTCGCCTGCCCCCAAAACGGCCAGGGCAAGCCGGTGTTTTTGCAATTGGAAACGCGCGCAAATTGTTGCAAAAATGAGAAGGGCGTTTGCGAGACATCCTGCGCACAGGGCGTCACGGTGAGCTGTGCCGCAGGCTGGGAGAGGGGCCGAGGCGGGGGCTGCTGCCTCGGGAGCTCCCCACCATTCCCAGAAGTGCATTGAATCAGCAATTTGAGGGACAGGAGAAATCCCTACAGCTCACCCGCCCTGCTCCCCACTGACACCAGAGAACCCCCATGGTGTGATTCCAGTTCGGTACCCATTTTCCTTCCATCAACACCCGCTCCAGGCTGCCTCTCCCCCAGAGGAGAAAGTCCCACTGTGGATGTCACCATCAGAGGAACTGGGCAAGCTCTGGTTGTGATCTTTCTTATTGCTCTGTAGTTTACATATCTGTGTTTGGAAAACCTACGGGGGAGCTTACAAGAGGATTAATTCCTAATATAAACACCACAAGCCCCGCTGAACCGTTTTATATAGCTTAGGTGATAGTAAAACTGTGTACCAAGGAACAGCCCAGGGAGGGGGGGGGAGGAATAAGAGGAAAAACCATTCAACGTAGGGAGGGAAATAAGGGACTCTTGAGCCTGCTGGGTTTTGAAGACTTGCTGCATTCCCGTGAGTTGGCACGGACAGCTGTGTCTTTACCACAGGGGACAAACCCATTTCCATCTGGGCTCACTGCCCACATGCAAGACAGCACCTCGTGCTGGTTTCAGAAGAAATTAGGGGGGTTCTTTCGCTCAGGTTGGTTTGTTTCTTACAAAGTTGCCACCCGTTGCCCGGAGGAGGGCAGGCAGAGCGGGGCAGGGGGAGATGCGGAGCAGAGCGGGCACGGGGAAAAGCACGGGCGCTTTCCAATCGGAGCAAGAAGTGCCCCACTGTGTTTGCTCTGCACTTACGGTGTTGGGAGAGGTCCAAGGAGGGGAAGTAAATATTGTGAGAAGAGGTGGGGCTTCCCTTGGAGGTCAGCCATCGCACGCTTCCCACCGGCGGGGTCCCAGCCAGCTCAGCCCTTCCAGGATGCTGGGGCCCTGCAGGCATCTGAAAAAACCCGGGAGCACAGCATGCCCCAGTCCCCCGTGGCATCGTCTCCCAGCGAGAGGTCGGAGCCAGCCTGCCCTCACCCCCAAGCCTCGGGGGAGCCTCCCCGGCAGCCACGCTGCCGCCCCTCATCCCCTCCCAGGCTTGCCGAGGCACCCAAGGGTGCTGGATGCTGAGCTGGAGGGCACGGTTTTGCAAACCAGGCTGCAAGCTATGGGTGGGGGAGCGACCGCAGCCCACGTGTTCCCTGTGGCAGCCTGACCTTGTTCGTCGTTACTCCTACGACTAGCGGGTGAGCAGACCAGCAACCCCCAGCCATCGCTTCCTTTCTAGATATGAGCCCACATACACCCTGCCTGATGTTCAGCCTTTAAAGATGTCCGTAACAGAATCAGCTGCTGCCTTTCTCCATCACTTTGGACTGTCCCGAATGAGAGCGTTCACCCAGCCACCTCCATTCTAGCAGAGGACGCAGCTCAGGGAGGGAGGGGATCCCATAAGCTGCACAAGGTGGGCTTCCACCCCAAAGGGAGAGGAGCACTGCACTGTCCCACATCCCCCCAAGCCAACCAGCACAGGGAGGCCACACTGCTCGGTCACACCAACAGAAGCAAGATCACCATCTCCGAGGAGAAGTCATCTCAGGACATCACGAACTCAGGATGCAAGAACATGAGCTTTTGAAACAGCAGGCTCACGTGAGTAGGGATGGCGCAGGGATGGTGTGGGCAGGGACCCTGTACTTTCCGTGGCCCTGTGATCATGTCATCGTTACAACCGAGTCCACTCACAGCACTTCCCAGAAGGGACCAAAATGCCCCATGGGACACAGAAGCAGCTGAAGCAGGAAGGGGACCTGAGACCATGAGATCAAGCAAGAGATTTTGGAAAACTAATCTCCTCCGGCATGGCCCACTGTAGCGTGGAGAGGAGACTGGCTGCCCCACACAGCTGCCTTTGAGAGGACCAACACTCGCAGAGGTGGGACAGCTCATCCCCTACGGAGTTGTCCAGGGCTCTTCTGAGCCCCAACCCAGCCGGTAGTGTTTCTGCCATACAAGACGGAGGGAGATGTGCACTGGCTGGTGTGGGCACTCCTGAGCTGAGCTCAGCAAGCCACGTTTGTCATCACAAGAGCTTTGGAAATCCAGGGAACTTCTGCCCATTTCTCCACCTTCCCTCTTCTCTCTCCATCTGCTTGTCCTCCAGCCCTGACACCAGGCTACAGCCCCGTTCCTGGCGGCCTCCCTGGGAATGGCAGCTGCCTGCCATCAGGCAGACGGCTGCGCCGCAGCCCCGCGCAGCAGCCAGCCGGCTCCAACAGCCGCTCACAGCAAGCCAGATCCATACAGGCAGCGTCAGATTTTGGCCAAGTACGCCGGGCGGTCTCCGTAACTCACGTCTGGCAATTTCCTTCAGCTTCTCTGCTGGTATTTTCCTGCGCACAATGTATTACGACAGGGATTTTCTTCCAGGAAGGTTTGTTTGAATCCTGAGTAGGCCAAATGCATACGATGCCAGCCCTGGGAGCTGCTTTCAGACATCCCAGGCATGAGATGACGCTTTAGGGTTTAAAGCCCTTTGCTGATTTCTGCTTATCTTTGTGCAATAGATCGGAATCTGCCTTAAGACGTTAGCACAAAGCAAAACGCAGCCCGCTCTGACCTCAAAAAGAAATCCCAAAGAAAGGAAGAGTGATATGGAGGAAAGCAGAAAACCAAGAACTGTCAAGAAGCACCCTAGGATGACTCACCAGCAGTAAATCTGTTTGACAGCCACATCACTTGAAATGCAATCCTGCAAAATACATGGTTTGAACTACAAATCCAAAATCTTCTGCAAACCCCAGCCTAATTACAGGGTCTCCAACCCAGCAAAAGTCCATGTGGAGAATGCAGAGATGGGGAAGAGAGCTTCCATTCTCAGGTAAAGACACCCCCAAATGTGCAGCCTTTGAGGAATTAATGGTGTTTCCCATTTTTTCCAGGGAAATCTGTGGACAAAAGCAAAAGAACCACCCAGATGATGAGATTCCAAGAACAGAAACTGTTTGATGCCAGTCTATGACCTACGGCTGGTCAGTCAAAAAGCACACATCCAGTTCCATCTTTTAGCTCCTCCACTCCCGGGCATTTTAATGCCATGGATAATTTGTCCCTGGAGTGCTAATTAGGACCAAAAATAAAATAGAGCAGACAGCTGCCAGCATAGTGCCCAGGACGTGCTACTGAACTATAGTTAGGTTCGTTACAGTCTTGGCATTTAAAACCCGAGAAGCCTTTATGGCCACTACCAGCCTTTGGGCAAACCAAGGCACCGCACAGACCACGGCCGACAGGGCTATGCAGAAACAGGACTGGAACGTGCATTCCACAAAAGAAAACATATCCAATAAAAGTTATCCAGTAAACCACTTCCAGAAAGCCATGCCAGGAGCTGAGCTTCAGGATACAAAGCCGAGGACCTTGCTGGAGCACAACGAGTGCTGGACATGCGACTGCCAGACACGCTGGGACTACCAGGGAGTGGGGGGTGAGAAGGTTACTCCTGGAAGGCAGAGGAATAGTGAAACTACGGCTCAGCTTATGGATTTAAGGGGTGAGAGGTGCCCGTTCAGGTGACAGAAGGGGCTGTTTGGCCTCTGCATGTGACTCACCCTCCGAGCTATTGTGAAATCCAGATTGTGACAAACACAGGAACTATTTTAAGCCTTTAAAGAACGCGTTACCGGAAGGCTGGATTGTTCGGTCCTTCCTTGGGCAGGTCTGCTGCCGAAGGCACGGCCAGTTTCTAGGTGAGGCAGGGGAAAACCCTGTGTGAACTCTCACTCACTGGTAGAAAGAAGAGAGCTAGCACCGAACGCGCCCCGATCGCTTCAACTAGGCTTGCTCGCCAGCGGGGCTGGTTGCCCACTGCGTCGTCCCAAGCCAAGGGATGATTCTTTTGAAGCTGGTCTGCAATAACTCGCCACCACGTTTTTGGTGTGAACTGCTCTTCCCATCCTTTCAGAGCCTTCTCTCTGTGCCAGGAGAGCTCGTGCTTCAGATATCGCTGAGTTAGAGAACCAAGAGTAAAGAGCCCGGTGCTTTCAGTGGATGCTGTATTTGGGGGTTGATAGTTCCGACATTCACCCCCACTCATGCAGCATATTCCCATTGTGTGCCTTTGTATGCAAGCAACTGCTCGCTTAGGTATTTCTTAGGGATTACGTAATGATTAATTGAATTACGATGAACTTTGCCTGAGCTGTCTGCATCAATAAACAAACACAGGATAGCCGGGCTTGAGTCAGTGCTCGTATTATTGTCAAATAACCGATGGGAGCTGAAACAAGTTCCATGCCCAACAAGCCCCCTAGAGCCACAGCAGTTTGTCACCATAAATGAAGCCTGTCTTGGGGTTGGTTTGGGTTTTTTTTTTTTTGGAAATGCTGAATTCAGCCCTTGGTACCACCCAGCAGAGCAGGTGGGGAGAGGCACAGGCGCAGCGGTGGGGCTGGCACAGCCCTGGGCTAGCAGCCTTGGGCTAGCAGCCCCCGGTATCCCCAGCAGCCCACGCGGAGGTTCATGGGGTCAGGCAGGGCTCTGACCGCACCGGGCTGGACCAGCGCTGCTGCTCTGGCAGCTGGGGCAACACTTCTGCAAGGGCTACAGGGAAGTGGAAGTGGCTTATGAAACAGGTCAAAAAACATTTGTTAAAAAAAACCCAACAAACGCATAAACGCCTTCCTCTGGTTTGACAAGTTAGAGGCAAGGGGAAGCAACATCACCAGAGAGCTCAAGCTACGGCCAAGGGCTTGTTTTCTATGTAGAGGTGCCAAAAAAAGTGCGACCAAAGCATGGCACATACACTTCTTCCTGCCTTACAAGCTCAGCAACGGCCCAGCAGAAGCGGGTGAGAGATAACAAGCCTGAGCAGCAGGACGTTAATCAAGGGGCAGAAAGGCTCCACGCGATGCTTCAGAGCTCGCACCCAAACACAGCAGCAGAGGCCGGGAGAACAACGAGAGGCTGCTTTGCTGGTGAACCCCACTACAATCCACCTACAGAAACTGAGTGGACCTCGCGGTCCTGGTGCGAGTGAGAAGTGAACAAATACCCATGCAAGGTTCGAAGAGAGGAAAGATCCACGTGGATCCAACATCTCCAGCCTACATCAGCCTAGAACTTGGAAGCACGAAACATCCTTCAAATCACAGGTCCCCTGGAAAAGCGCAGTGCTGCAAGTGAAGCGCTCCTGCCCTTCTCTTCATCCAGGCAATGCCACAACATTGAAAAAAAAATAAAATTAAATGGGTGGCAAAAAAAGCCACACAACCACTTTGGAGTTTCCTAGCAACTTTCTGCAACAAATTTGGTACATGGAGAGCTAAGGCCTGAGCAGAGGGCTGAACGGTTACTGTGCCCGAGAGCCAGCGAACAGGGCTGAGACAGGTAGTGGTAGTCTGTCTGTCTGTCTGTCAGCCCTTTCACACTCTGCTAGAAAAGCATCAGATAAGCAAGGCCCTGGTAGAAGACTAAAAACCCAACTGATCAGACCTTTGCTATCTCCACCACACGAGCCTGCCGGGGGGGACACCCAGCAGCACGCCTGCGCTTGCCCGCGACGGTGGGGAGAGAAACGCGGGGCAGGCAGCAACTCAGCGATGCCAACGGGTGCAAGCACGGAGGTCCACCAGCATCACCTGGCTTTGATGGGGCATAACTTCCTTCACTGTCTCTCCCGCCTACTGAAACACCACACAAATGTTTTGGTTGGGTAAATAAGGACACGAGGACAGGCAGGTGTCAGGGAGTTGCACAAGAAGGGAAAATGTCAGGAAGGTTTCCATGCGTTGGATGGGAAGAGCATTCTGTTTTGAAGAGCAGATGTTCGGGGAGTAGAAGTCATGTGCTTTTCTATAGCCAGGAGACAGAAGTCAGTCAATCCAACTCCAGCAGCACTACTGCCATCGCTCTGCTCTTCACAAGGGGCACACTGCCCTTTCCCACCCCACATCCCGCAGGTGGCACGTACAGACACTGCTCCTGAATGCGACTGCATTCTCCCCTCTTCAATGGGAGCAAAGCAGCTCCAGCAGCCAGGTGATGCTCAGGCCCAGCCGCTGAGCAAGGCACCAGCTCACCGTGCCCGTGTTTCGCAGCGCTTGCCCCTGGGCTGGTGGCACAGCCGTCTGCCGCAGGCGGGCACAGCCCCCCGGGGACCCCCAACGGCACAGTGTGGCAGCGAAGGGGGGTTGACCTCACACTCATGAGGACAACCTGAGATTTACAGGGAGCAGCACCCCAAGGATAAGGAAAAGAACCTTTTTTCCCCCCCAAGGAAACTGCATACTCATGACAAAAATTTTTTTTAAAAAAATATCACGAGACACATTGGGCAGGGATTTTTCCAAGGAACAACGATTGCCACGTGCTTGAGGGTGAAAGGCTCAAAGCCTTCATCTAAGCTTTCTCTTCCACGCAGCTGCCCACGGCTCCCAATGTCAGCAGCATTGCCAAGCTCTGGGCCATGACACTGAAGTCATTATCAAAATATTTAGGCCACGGAGAGCTATCCCTCTCCCCTGCCACACAGACACAGCCGTGGCTCCGCAGGGCGCAGGACTTCAGCAGGGATGGAGCATCACACGTTTCGGGAAGTTTAAAGCGAACATCAAGTTTAAAGGTCAACCCGATTTAATACTGTTGGGCCCCTGCTCTATAAGGAAGGGAGTGGTGTCTTCCCATTCCTCTTTTCTCCCCAGCTGACACTTTTTAAGAAAACCCTTCAGCTATTCTAAGGAACAAGGCCATGATTTGATCTTACCATTGTTTTTTTTAATTTTTTTGTGGCCATAGTTACAATCAACTAACGCTTCCCCTGCATTTTTTTTTTTTTTAAGCTAACCCAGCAGATTAGCATCTCTCTGTGACACCCTTTCCAGGAATTACATGGTAAATCCTTCATGAATCAAACCGACAAGAGCTGAGCCCGAGTCTCTTGAGGCAACTCATGTAAAACCAGAGCGGCGTGGGTCCGGCTGGTGGAGCAGGAGGAGGTCTGCAAGTGACAGGGATGGTCTCGTGACTTCGAATGGGCCCGTCGCTGTGCAAGCCAGGCTCATAAGGCAGCTGCACAACACTTAACAATTAGTCTTTTATTACCCAAATTTCAAAATAGGGCATTTATAGTCCGTAGCGTGTACAGCACTAATACCACCATAACAGATCAGATAACCCAAATTCAGCTTTTGAAGCCGTATCTGAAGAAGAAAGGAGAACAACAGCATGAAAGGCACGCTTATGTCTTGCTGTGGCACGGGGCTCGGCGTTATCTCTCCGGGAGCGGGCACTGAGAGCCGTTTGAAGGTGCGTCTATGCGAACAACCCCCTTTTCCGCCGCGCCGGGGGCTGCGGGAGCACGGCAGCCCCCGCTCCCGCGGGGGGAGGACAGCCCGTCCCCACCCTGCCAGCAGAAAGCCTTATCGGGGAGCCAGCGTCCCCATCAGCGCGCGCTGGGAAGGGGAGATAGCGCTTCACAAGAGCCACGAGCGCGGCAAAACAATCCCACCACGAGAAAGGCAGCGAGTCCCAGGGCTTCTTCCAGCAGAGCCCGCGCTTTTGTAATATCCAGTCCGTCCCCTGCGAGCTCGTCAGTCCTCAATGCCCAGAAGAGCCCTTGCGTATCCATTACCGCCGACATTAATGCAACTACCTGCAGCAGTAAATGCTGCCCCGGCTAATGGGTTTTGCAGGACCGAGATGGGATTCAGCGGCTCCAAGCTTTCAGCCCGCGCTGCCGGCTGCGCCCCGAGCATCCGCGCCGCCCCGAGATCAGCCCGGCTTCGCTTCAGCAGAGCGGCTCACGGGGGTGCCGCTGCCGCGTCTCCCCCCCGGCACACGCAAACAGATGTCAATTTTCAACCAATAAAGCCACAGCCTTACATTTTATTAATTGTGTCTTAGCTGTTTTTGAAGAAAAATAACTTTTTTTAAGGCTGCTTGGAAAGGGTCCGAGTTAGGAACTTGTATTTTTATAAGCCCACAACCCCAGAGGTGCCGCAGGCTTCCCAGGCCAGCACACACTGACCACAGCTCCCAACTGCTGGCCTAATGACTGATTTAAGATCATCAATTTAATGAGCTTTGGATAAGGTGGGTAACCAAGTGTATTTGACATGCAGTGCCTCGCTATCAACGGGCTGCTATCGCTTCCTTATCATACCCGCTGGACTTACCAAAACCAAGACATTAATAGAATGAGAGTTAGAAAGAAACAGTTTCTCCCCACCCCCTTCCTACTTTTCAGCTTCATTACCCTCTGCAATGCGTTTCACTGTTTCCTCATACAATCGGGTCCTCTTTTGCTGAAAAAAAAGTCTCTGTATAAAAATAGGGAAATCCCAGTAGTTTCCACTGGCTGCAGGTTTCTTAAGGTCTGCTATATACATTTCAGGCTCCACTACAGAGATTTGATTATTTTTAATTAATATATATTTAAATCAAGCCTGTCCTACTTTTGTAAACACTGTGTCAAACCAGTTCAGGTTTGCTCAGCTGAGTGCATGGGGAGACCAAGACGCGGCTCCCCGGCAGCGTTCGGCGAGGCAGTAACGCTCCCCAGTACAACCACCACACAGCCCAGCCCTCCTTCCTCCTGCTCAAACCCGGTGTCATAAAACCAAAACCTACTAAAACGAGCACGTTTTTTTCTTCCATCCATATCTAAATTTCTCCCGGGTCAGACTATTCCGAGTACAAAGCCCGTCCTTTTGCACTGCTCAGGGATGACAGGCCCTGGGGAGGGAGTACAACATCTGGTGGGTAGGGCAGGATGCTGGCACAGGCGGATGGTATCACCTCCCCGCGCTTCCGTGTGTGGAAAAGGGGCGGAAGACAGGCAGGAACTTCATTCAAACATCCTGAAACTCTCATGGCCGCACACCAACACTCTGACTTGCTCTAAACTGTCGCTTTTGTGCGAAGAGCAAATTGACTTTAAAGTGACTTCAAGAGAATGATTAAAATTGTTCATTGAGTCTTGGCCACCTACGTCCTCGTTGCGCACAAGCAGGTTGGTTTGTTACTTTGGGGCTTTTTTGGCAGCTGAGCAGAACAAGAGGGCAAGCCTCTTCTCTCCCACCGCCATCCCATATGCATCACCACCTAGGGTAGCACTCCGGGTTTAGAAAGACAAAAGAAGACAATATGCAAGTTAAATCTTAGCATGGCAGGAAACTACGTCTCTGCAATAATGCTACTGGCTATTATCTAAAATAAGGCTTTATAGTGCGTGGCACCCAAATAAATTGCGATTCTTAAACAAACAAACAAGATCTTGCATGAGAACTCTTCAAAAACCAACCAAGTCCATTCGCCAACCAGGATGGAGAACAGGCGGAGAAGAGATCAAAGAAGATGGAGAATTAAAAGTTTACTAAGAAAAATAAAATAGCCCTTTGATTTCTGTCACCACATTAATCCCCACCCCCAATCTACCATGTTAAAACATCTCAAAAGCAGACAGTTGCCCGAATGTACTAGTTATAGACAGTTATAAACACGTGGTCTTCACTGTGTCATTTACTATAATGCACATTCTCATTTGGGTCAAAATGGGGATCAAAAGAGATGGAAGTAGATGGAGATGAGGAGATGTTATTACCTGACAGGCTGACATCCTTAGCCTACAGTACATAAAGTTACTCTCATAATTTTCTTATTGGTGTGAGGCTGGAGTTAATAGCAGAGGCGTTCAGATACAACAACGCACTTAAAAATGAAACCAGCCACTTACAAAGTACCTTTATTCTGAAAGTCATCTACTTTGGCTATGTTATACCTGTTTAAAACAGAAAGGATTTAAATCGGTTATTGTTTTAAGTTTTCATTTGTGTCAGAAGCCTGTTAACTTATTCTACAACGTTTACCTCGTTTCTATCATTGCATGAGAAACCAATCCAAATACAAGCAAATCATTATCCAGAAGAGTGAACGTTGCTATATACAAATGGGTTTCCAATGCACAACACCAAGTACACTGGTAACAGAGGTACTGATTACTACTGGTGGAAGGATAACTATATTAGGGATTTAAATATGATTTTTAGAAAAAGCATTTTATTAGAAGATAGGATCCTTCACCAAAGACATCCACTCAATGGACACTAAAGGCCCATTTTTTAGAGTATTTCTATCAAATAACATGATAGTGACAACAAATAAGTACAGCAAATCACAGGACACTGTGGTAAAACACCTCTGTCCTGTCCTGACCTGCAACCAGCCCGTTCCCTTCCTGGCCTCCTCTTTAGGTACTACTTATTTCTCCATTCTGAGAAGGCAACACCATCTTAAAAAGTCTAATGAGACCACCAAAAACCAGCTGCCCAGCCGCTAATTCACAACCCCGCTTCCAAACGGGGTTCGTACCGCAGGTCTCCCGAGGAGCCTGGACGATGCCCGAGCGAGAGCCCCTCTCCGCTGCGGCAGAGGGGACCGGAGTGTTTCAGAGCCGGTAACAGCGAGAACACTGTTACTTTGGAGTGCAAAGTACAGTGAGTATTTGGCCTTTAAAGCCCCCATCCTTTAACACAAAGGTTAAACATTCATAGCCCTGGCCGTGTCCCCGCTCTCAAGGAGCTCGGCTCCTCTTCTCCCCGCCGAGTTTCCCGCCGGTGAGGACCACAGGAATACAAATAGTGTCACCCCCGGAGGCTCGCAAAACTTGGAGGCAGCCCCGAGACCGCTGCCTTCCAAGAAACCTCCCTCCATTCATTGCACCGCCAGCCTTGGCAAGGGACACCTCCTCGCCTGGCAAAAGCATCGCTCTGAAAACCGGCGATTTAAGGAGAAAATGGGTTGGGGGGAAGCTTCCCTCCCTCCTTTCCCCTGCCCCAAGCCCAGCGCTGCACCCCCGCTTCCCCCAGCCGACTTTGTCCCCCCCCGTCCGC
>VUYV01000025.1:1294785-1307668 GCA_008711295.1 Anarhynchus alexandrinus
CGCCCGCCCCGCCCCGGCACGGCACGGCCCGGTCCCGCCGGCACGGAGTGCCCCCCGAGGCTGGCAGGGACCCGCGCATCTTCCCCGCCACCGCATCCCCCCAGCCCAGCAGAAGGAGGCTGGAGTGTCCTCAGGGGATGATGGTGGTCCGCTCCGGTCAGAGCCCACCTGCAGCGCTGCGTCCGGCGCTGGAGTCCTCAGCATAAGAAGGACGTGGACCTGTTGGAGCCATGAAGATGATCAGAGGGCTGGAGCACATCTCCGATGAAGACAGTTGGGGTTGTTCAGCCTGGAGAAGAGAAGACTCTGGGGAGACCTTATAGTGGCCTTCCAGTACTTAAAGGGGGCCTACAAGAAAGCTGGAGAGGGACTTTTTACAAGGGCATGTAGTGACAGGAAAAGGGATGATGGCTTCAAACTGAAAGAGGGCAGATTTAGATTAGATATTAGGAAGAAATTCTTTACTGTGAGGGTGGTGAGACACTGGCGCAGGTTGCCCAGAGAAGCTGTGGATGCCCCATCCCTGGAGGTATTCAAGGCCAGGCTGGATGTGGCTTTGAGCAACCTGGTCTGGCGGGAGGTGTCTCTGCCTATGGCGGGGGTTTGGAACTAGATGATCTTTAAGATCCCTTCCAACCTAAACCCTTCTATGATTCCATGCTAAATACAAATATCATTGAAGACCTGGAAGGAAAGGTCTGAAACTCCTCCACGGCTGCTGTTGTGTTTCTGCCTGCTCAGCCCAGCATAGGGAGCGTGGTGAGCCAACAGCATCTGCACCAGCTGTGCTTCGCCCCGTGGGCTGCACTGCTGGGGGCCAAGCAAAGAGACACATCTTCGAGTGTAAAAACATAATCCTAAACTGCCTTGGCAACAGAGGGACGTTTCCTTCTTCCCCCAGTTCATCTCATGTGAAAATAGCCAAACACAAATATTTTAAAAACTCCCAGTAGCAGGAATTCGAGTGTATCAGCACTGCAGGCACCCATCATGAATTTGTTTTAGAGAAGATGTGACCCAACTGGTGTCAAGTGTGAAGGTTCGCATCCTCTCCCTGGAAAAAATCCAAATCCTCTGAAAAACTGACTTGAAATCAAGCATTAAATGGGGACATCTAGGGGAAATACCCGACGGTGCAGCCACGCTTCATAATATCTCTGTTTTTAACAGAGGGCCTAGTGGTAAATGGTTGTCCATGCAAACCTCAGTGATACCAATGTCGCTGACACCAGCGTGTGTATTTTGCCCCACATACATGGCCCATTTATGAGTCAAAGGAGGAGATGTGGGAGGAGGTGTGTTTGCACACTCCATCCTGATGTGTAACGGAGGCAAAACTCAGCATCTCGGCTTGAGAACATCTGGGCTTAGTGATTTCTCATTAGGTCCCTGATATACTATACCCCAGAGTGGGGAGGCTGATTGTCGGCTCTCATTGTCTTTTCTGTTAAGAAAAAAATGGGTTTATCCCAGTATGATCAGCCCTCACATTTCCATTGGGAATTTCCTGACACTGATGCTTGAAATACTGTTTAAAACTGCAGTTCCTGGAAGTTTGTGGCTGTATGAGAATTTCACCTGCTGTTTTGGAAGAAAGTTTTGTGTTCCCCTACGTCTTCCCTTTTCCCCACTGAGTTGTAGGAAAAACAAGCTGAAAATGCAACCCAAGTATACCCCTGAAACAGAAAGAAGCTGAAAATAATTGAGCACTTTCTTTCACCTAACTTCATGGGTTTGGGATCTGATACAACGTGTGAACTTGGCAATACCGGAGTAAGAACAGAATACAGCAGAGTCAGAGCAACTACCTTCAAAATTTCATACTTTTAATCTCATTTTTTTCCAGTGTTATAGCTATGATTTTTTTTGAAGTTATCATTCTTATTAATAGTAGTATTTTTACTTTATTGTACTAGGGGATCTGGGCATTGTACACAACCATAGGACCATTGCTTGGACGGCACCCCTGGAGATCATCTAGGCCAGCTTCCCGCTTGGAGCAGGAGTGTCGCCAGCCCTGGAGCAGGACAGACAGCAATCTGTCCAGCAGAGTCTTGAAGAACCTCCCTGGATGGAGCAGACATGACCTCCTGGGGTTACCTGCTGCAGGGCACGTCACCATCCTGGCAGAGGGGTTTTCCTAATGTCCCACTGGACCTCCTAAGCTGCTGCCTGTGGTCATTGCCCCTTGTTCTGTCATCTGCATCCCTGATAAATGTTTGACTCCGTCATCTTTGTAATTGCCCCTACAAGAGCTCTGGGCACGTATTGGGGATATCTGTCCTTATCAAGTGCCGTAAAGACATGGAAACTGAGATAAATCCTATGCCAAAGGGCTTGCAGTGCAGGTAGATGCCCTATAGACTATCTGAGGGTTGGCTGATCAGATCGGGGCTTGGGGAGATGATTTCTCTACTGGCATAAAATTTTGCAAATTCAAGTTACCCCTTTGAAAGTTTCCGAGCAACTCTGATTCAGCACAGCATTTTGAGGGCTGTGGCATTTGTTATCCAGTACTTGATACCCTATAAGCAGATTTACTGTGTCTTGGCTCTACAGCCAAAGGGACTCAGCCATTTGAATTCTTCCCCCCCATTTCTTGCAGAAAGCTCACAAGTGTCAAACCAAGTCAGAAAACAGGTTAATTATCTATCTATGAATTACTTACTCTTACTATTTCTCAAGGGATAAATAAGAGAAAGAGAATACAAACTCCAGAAATGCAAAAAACTTTGCAAATCTGCCCCAAGCTCCTGGGAGCACCCCTGATCCTACAGACAGATGGTCACGAGCATCACCATTGCACCAACCGCGACCACGCAGAGTGAGCCCAGTCCCCAGCAGCAGGCGTTAGCAGAGCTGAGCTCCCGCTCAGCGTTATGACCCAAGGAGAAGAAACTGCTGACCTGACTGCAAGACTACATACAGCCCCGTGTTTTAAATGTTGGGTTACAGAGAGTCTGTTGACCAAAGTCAGTCAGTGGAATTTGATTTTATTAGTATTATTCCTGCTATAGGTTAGGAGTGAGGAATAAAGAGCACTTCCAATGGTTATTGTTGTGCTGGACGGGACTCATTCTGGGTTGGAAGAGGAATGCGTAATAAACACTTTATACAAATGTAAGAGCAGTTCAGCTTCCTAACAGCTAACCAGAACAAGAAATTGGGCGTTCAAAAGCAGCCATCTCTCCCAGACACATTGCACAGGACACTGTCAGGTCCTGGAAACCAGAAACGTCAAAGCCCTGGCCAAGGGGAAGAGCAAAGACCTGCAGTGGCTGCTACGTAGGACCTCCTCAACGCGCTTTGGGGTACCACTTGTCTGAGGTTGAGATTTGCATTGCAGTCTAAAATAAATCCCCAAGTCTGTGCTATCTTGCACATTTTAATCAGATTTAATGCTCTTGAGCCTTGTAAGAATAGTTTCTGTCACTTGATTTTAGAACGTATTATCCTTTAATGCTGAATGGAAGGGAAGCCTTTGCCTCCTCATCTGGGGGGAATTCTTGAAAATGTGGAAAAGGCATTAAAAGCGTGGGATGGAGGTCGCATCTGGTTCTAGGGCAGAATTTTGCTTCTGTGAGGGGTCATTGCAATGGCGCTGATTCTGTTTTGCTGATCTTCCACAGCCAACCGAGATGAAGCTGAAATCTGGGTGTTTTCTGCAGCATCTGTGTCTGGATGACATGTACCACTTGTTGTCAGTAAGAACCGCTGTGGCACTGGTACAGTCTGTCCAGCTCCTGGATGTTCATCGAAACAATTACCTGAAGAGTAAGTACTTCTAAAAACGAGATTGGCATTAATGCTCTAAAATTACAGGCCCTGTGTAGTGTTTTGAAAAGAGATACAGAGAACGCTACATCGCTTAGGATTTAAAACCAGAGATCACAGACATTACAAATACCGCACTTCAGATGTTACAACAAATGCAGCACTCTGTAATACTAATTAACTAGCAGCTTGGTTAACACAAATGCTTGGCAATACCCCAAAAAGCTTTCAGGTACAGCATGTTTCACCATGTCCTCCCTGCTCTGTCGTGCCCCGGCTGCTCTGGAAGGGTGCGTGCCCTGGCTGCTCCTGCATCACCTTCTGAAAGACGTACAGCTCAGGGGACCATGCAGAGCCACTGAGACGCATTTTCAGCTCGCATCGAAGATGCTGCTTTCCCCTTCCCCTTTCCGCTGCCTCCTTCCCTGTTCGTGAGACAGAAAAGGTCCGAGAGCCTACGAAACCTGTTTGATTTTACGGGTTTATCAGCCTCTGCGCCCCAGCAGCACGCGGAGCCCCCAGCTCAGGCTTGCTAGCGCTGTACAAACATGATAACCAGGTCCCGGCACAACGAGCAGATCCTCGATGTAGGAAAAACCCAGGCCAGCCGTGAAGGAGATCTTTACAGCTGTGCAAGCGAGATGCCAGGAACACGGGGCAAGAGGGGATTTCTGGCTCGCTGAAGCTAATTCCTTAGTACAGCAGCAACCTCATCGTGTCATCCTTTCCATAAACCCATCGTGTGCCATGTCAGAAAGCAGGTGGGTTTCTTGCCAATAGTGTCCTCCACATGAAGTTCTTTCCAACCCCCCCTCCGTGGGTTTGCAGCTTCCCCACCTCCCGCCTGCAGTTCTTCAGTCTATTGCCATGTTTTTGCAACCCCCACCCCGGTGCTCCAGCTCGAGTGACGCCTCTTCCCATGGATTTACCCCTCTGGCAGAGATTTAACGGTAGCAGGATCAGACCAGGCTGCAGACTTTTTCTTTTTTTTTTAGCAGGGGCTGTTTGTCCTCTGTGTTCACACTTGGGGGAGTTTGAGGGAAATGTTGGATCTGGAGGTTTGGCTCCTCTGCACTGGAAAAGATTAAATAGGACTAAGAAGAATTGCTAGTCGATCATGAGCTAAAAGTGGCACCTCCAAAAGAAAAATGGGTTCTTTTTCCAATGTTTCTGGTTTGTTGGAAAAGTCCTTTTTTCCTCCAGGAGCGGGGTGGGAGAGAATTATAAGCACTTTAACATTGCCTTCTGTGCAGAAATCACATATGCCTCTTTCATAAATCAGGCCAGCTTATTAATACTGTCTGTTAATTCTGAACAGTATCTCTTGTCTGCTACTGTGTTTTAATTGCCTGTGCAACCTGTCTGGGAGCAGTGGGCATTTAAAATAAAATAAATCCTGCTAATTATTGCTCTCGGCTTTGTGCAGACGGTGCCTGAGAGCTCACTGTTTTCCAGATCTGCGGTTTTATTGCTTTCTCTGTTACGTGACCGACCTGACTAAGGACCAGCTCATGCTGCTGTTTGACATGCTGGACCGAAACGTGAGGGGGAGGATTTGCTTTAATGAGTTCTACATGGTGGCGTGCATCCTCCTGTGCCACGAGGTGTGTACCCTGCGGGTCCTGGAGTCAGTGCAGGGACATCTGCACCATCCAACGCCCCTGGAAAGGGAACCAGCTCACTGGAGCAGATCTTCACTCATGGAATGCAAGGGATGGAGAGGGTCTCTGGGTCTATGCTGCTGCATAGGAAAGGAAAGCAGGGAAACAGGCAGTCCCCCTGTTAATACCAACCGTCCTCCTCCGGGATAAATCCACCCGTGAACCTTTTGCAAGGTAGGAACCATCTAAACACTCCTCCCAGCTCGGGCTGTCCATCTTAGTTCTCCAAAACTCAAGCCCTTGGCTGCGTCTACCTGTGGGAAAGAGAGCAGAGCACCTGTTTTCACCCATCGGTTCTTGCTAGTTTGTAGGTGCCCTTCTTCATCCTCCCCAGCATCACCCACAGCCCGCACTGGGAGAGACCGGTGCCTTTTCAGGGAAAAGCAGCGAGGACAGCAGGCTGCGGTGAGGGAGAGGGGTGGTGAAGCCAGGGTTACCCCCAGAGCTCAACCCTGCTGTTGGACATGTCCCGCAGCTCCGCTCTGGACCAGACCCCCGGCTGAGGGCCAGCGCTCGGGGGAGGAAGGAGAGGAGCCAACCACGGGACGTAGCCCTGCAAGTCATTCGGCACACGGGAGGGATGGGAAAGGGCCTCACAAAGCAGCGGTGGAGCTGGGCTGGCTGTCGGTACTCTCCCCGGCACAGCCCGGGCCCGCCGGCAGCAGCCGCGTGTTCCCGCCTGGCTCCGTGGCAGGAAGCATCAGGATTTTGGTATTTCCTGCGGGCGCGACTAGCAGGAGGTCACCTTTATTCTCTGGACGCCAGCACCCGTTGGTATTCCACGTATTCTCTCCAAGCAGGAAATCGGTGCTTATCATCTCTTTCTAAACCTTTCTGCCCCAAACCTGAAGCGTCTCATAAAGCAGTTCATCCACCGGCAGGCGGGAGCCGCCCTCCAACGGCTGGACGTAGATGGGGGTAACGGGATCGATTTTAACGAGCTTGAAGCCACAAGGTTTCTCTTCAGCATTCAGAAAGAAGCACTTAAGAAGATATTCGAGGACTTTGATATTTCTGGAAATGAGGTAAAATTAGAGAAATTACAGTCCAAAGAGAGGCTATAAAAATACCTCTTAATTAAAAATTAACTTTTGGGACGAATTTTGCGCTGCAGCCCACAGCCAATTCTCACTCAAACCTGAGTTTTCCCGTTGACTTCAGGAGTGGGGCTTTGGTGACTTACCGCACGGTCTAAATTGCAAATGTCTTAATGTTAAGATTGCAACAGGAAGAAATAATTTTGGGGGGTAAACCGCGCATATTCCTCTGTCTGAGGAGACTCTAGTGGGAGGAGGTGGGCAGGACTGGCAGACGGTGCCTTTAGTAAAGCCATTTTCCTCTGAGTTCACTTGTGGCTTCTCATTATTTTCTGAGCTCTCTGCAGCCCATTCTCAGAGCTGCTGACCAGGGGGTACCGCAGTGGGGTACGCTCAGACTCGAAACTCCTTCCAGAAACATTACGAGTGCCATATCTTGGCTTACGCCTGTGCCATGGAGATGCCGATGCCAGGTAAGAGCCCAAGGGAATCTCTTTCCCTTCTCTGATGGATCCCTCATACTGACCTTAAACCAGCTCCAGGTTCCAAGGAGAGGCTGTAGGGACCTCCCCCATCCCTGCCCCATGGTGGGGAGCAGCTCCCCACAACCAGAACGGGATCAAAGTCGGTAACAGCACCTCCCCTCCAGCTCTGCGTTTACACACTCCTCCCTACGGAGGAGCAGGCACACGTCCCTTGCCAATTGGCTTTTGCCACCAGCGCACCTTTGTCCCTGTCTGGTCACCGGTGCTCTTTCAAATCCCTCCCTGCTCTGAAGTACTCTCTGATGAATGACCACCCACAGCTCCAATGGTTGGGAACCGCTCATTAATAGGCTATAGACATCTCTTATGTCCATCACAGCTTCACACCGTCCTCGTGACGGCAGCATCTCAGCATGCTCCAGGAGCACATTTAACAAGACAGCCCTCGGTAACTGAGGCAGATCCTTCTCCTTCCCTTCCCTTCTGCCGCTAGGTTCCTGAATTATTGGTTTTGTTAATAATTCCCCTCCTCTCTGTTCCACCACCAGTATCCTCTTCAATTATTTGTTACCAGCAGCTGTAGCATCTCCTGTCAGCCCTGCAGGGCTCGCAGACCGTTTCCTGGGGGCTTTAGCGGCGCAGGGGGGTATCAAAGCCTCCGTCCCGCTCAGGGCCTGCAGATAGTTCTCTAATGCCTTTGGAGTAGTTTCCTGCAATAAGCTGTTTGAGCCCCGAGTCGCATTGATCCCGTCCTTTCATCTGGAGGCTGCCTGATTAAAAGGCCACTTTAAGCAGGAGCAGCCCGGCTGCCATACAGCCGTGAAGGCACCCCGCTCCCCCCATCCACCCCGTAAGCCCAGCTGTTGTGCATCACTCCAACATCTGCAAGTCATTACAAACAGTAAAGAAACAGCCGTGTGCCAGGGAGGTGCCCTATTAGCCTGTAACTTGTTTGGGATGAGCCAGAGGCAATCAGTGGAAAGCAATTTCTCCTGAGTCTGTCGGGAAACCAGAGCAAGGTGGAGAAGGGGACGAGCGCCTGGACTCGGGGTCTTTCTCCGAAATAGCTGTTTCCGTTGGGCAAGGCTGCCTTGCTCTGCTGGGGATCCGTCTCCTCTCCAAAACCAGCAACTGAACTATAGGGGATTCAAGATGCTTGCAGTCTTCTGCATTGACAAACAACAACGAAAAGAGAAGGGGACCAGGAACAGCCTCCCAGCAGGATCAGCGACCTCCTAAGAGACTAACGAGAACCCTTTACCCAGGTGGGAACAACACAGCCTCGCTTCTCTGCCCCCCTGGGCTCAGGTTACAACCGCCAGGTAGATGTACCAAACATGTAGAAAATGAATAAATTGAAGTGCTGCAGAAAAGCAATTGCCTCTTCTGTTTTCTCCACTGCACGTCGCCACGGCTCTGCCAAGCTGAGCCCGGGAGACCGGCGTCTGAGGAGGAGGAAGGACTGATGAAACTTGGCCTTCAGCCTCACGCCTCTCCCCAGGACGAAGCCTGGTGGTAGCGTTACCTCCCGCCATGCACCGCAATAGCTGTGTCCTCCCGGTATTTTACACGCAGCCTCTTCCCGTCCCCTACGTTCCGCACTGGGGCAGCCAGCGCCCTCCTCCCCAGCGCTGCCAGTTTGCCAGGGTCGGACGCGCGCAAAGCGAGACTGGTTTGAAATGGGGCAGACTGGTCTGCGGGGCCGGAGCCGCTGATGCCGGCAGCTCCCTGCTCTGCATCCCCCGCCTGCGCGCTCCGGGCTGGGGCAGCTCCCTGCATCCCCGCTGGGGCAGCTCCCTGCATCCCCGCTGCTGCGCTCCCGAGGAACAGCCCAGCGACAGGAAACGCTGTTTGCTTTGTTAACGAAACCACCTAATTAAGTCCATGTGGAGAGAAAGCAAGAGAGGCAGTTTAATTCCTCTTGCTAAATATTGCCTGTTTACCCTTTGGGCACAGCGACTCAGTGAATTTATTTCCCCCTCTCACCTTACACACGGGGCACCACATCCAAACTCGCCGCCATTAGAGAGCTTCCCTAACGAAGCAGCGTGGCTGCAGCATAAGGGACTAATTAGAATAGAAAATTCCAGTCTCCGAGCGCCGCCACTGACCTCCCATGAAGTGAGGTTTCGGCACGCCTCTAAGGTGGCATCCCACCTCCCAGACCTCTGCAACTGCTCCAAGCCCAGAGAAAACAAACTACGCGGCTGAAATCCCAACTTTCTGGGATTATTCAGGGAAGGAGAGAACACAACGAACCACTCTTTGCAGAGCTCAGGGCCCTTTCCATAAGTTACCCTGATATTTTTAGCCCGGATTTGGAAGGACCAGCCACCCTGAGCTTTCCAGCCAGATGCTCCTTACAGCGTCCAGGGTGACTCTGGAGCTTCTGCACCCACCGGGGCCGTTACCGCAGCGTATGCAGCAGCAGAATCAGGTCTGCAGTTAAAGGCCGTTTCCCTTCATGCTGTCCCTGGAGCCCCACACCGGGTATTGACATAGCACCGGTCTGCAGGAGCATAGACCGAGCGGGACGGGAGCGTTGGCCAAACTGGGATGCAGCTTTTGCCAGCAGAAAGCAACTGGGAGTTTGGCACGGGGCCAGGAGCGAGGGTCCAACATCCACCGTAGGGCAGAAACCCCGTGCTACTCACAACACATCATGTGACGTCATATAGTGAGATATCGTCAATGAAATATGAATGTAGGCACAATACAACCATTAATTATATGTCCATTAGGAACAGAAACACTGTAATCTATGTAACATAGCTCTATAAATCCTACATAGTCTTCTCCTCCAACCTCTAGACTGGAGTGTTTCAGTTGGAAGGGACCTACAACAATCATCCAGTCCAACTGCCTGGGCAACTCGGGCTGACCAAGCTAAAGCATGTTATGAAGGGCATTGTCCAAGTGCCTCTTAAACACTGATGGGCTCGGGGCATCGACCATCTCTCGAGGGAGCCTGTTCCAGTGTGTGACCACCCCCTCTGTAAAGAAATGCTTCCAATGTCCAGTCTAAACCTCCCCTGGCGTAGCTTTCAACCATTCCCACGCGTCCCGTCTCTGGGTACCAGGGAGACCAGCACCAGCTCGGACGCTGTAGGGTGTGAAGAAGCACTTGATTTCACTGCGTGCAGCAGGGACTGAGAAAATTTCAACTCTTGGGCACTTTTGACCAAGAAGCCACATCCTTTTGGGGTTCTCCTTTAGGTCAAGAGTCAGCCCGGAGTTCCCCGGCCCATTTCATGTGCCAAAACGTGCTACAGCTGCAGAGCAAAGACGGTGTGGTGTGGTGTGGTGTGGTGTGGTGTGGTGTGGTGTGGTGTGGTGTGGTGTGGTGTGGTGTGGTGTGGTGTGGTGTGGTGTGGTGTGGTGTGGGTATGCACACACGTGACAACACGAGACGGGCAACCCTCTTACTGCTTGGCAAGAGACCACACTTTGGTCAACGAGCAGATGGGTAAAGAAAGATCACACGTGGTTTTATGGTCCTGGTGTTTGAGGACATCAGCTCTGAGAACTTCTCTGTCCGTGCTGGGGGAGGTGGAAGCAAAGCAGGGTTGTCTCATGGGTCAGAACAAACGGCTACAAGCAAGCCTTGGCCCCTGGTAGTTTACACATATACATACACACACACAAGGAAATATGTATATATAAAAGAGATTATATATACTCACACATATAAAAGGAATATATATATATGGGGGAAAATTTAAAAAGTTCCAGGCAAATCACATGCTCATTTGTTTTCAGCTCACATCATAAATTCTACCATGAAATTATCCTAAGATTAAAAAAAAAAAAAAGGAAATGTTTAGCTGGGATAACATTAAATCAAAGTGGCCTACAAAAAAATTATTCCTACTCCTCTGATACATTTGGTAGTTAATCAAGACTATAAAAATGGTGACCCGAATTAAGACAACATGTCAGTTAATGTAATTACAGGACAATTACACCGATTCGTTATTTCACACTGTTCACCGAGGAGCCTGAAGCACATCTGCAGCCAGCGGGAGTCGGGAACAGAGGAGGTTCACGCTCAATGTCACAGCGCATCTCCAGGTCCCGTGTTCTCCACGCACTGCGCACCTTATTTGCAAGAAAAAACCTTGTCACACACCAAATTTATTACCAACAAGTGTCTCTAGGGTATCAGGCAGGTAATGAAAAATTTGTGGAGCTCCAGCTCAGAATCAAAAGCCCTACTGGAGAAATTTAAAAAGAAAAACAACACTGAGTTTATTTCTTAAGGCATGGCATTTTACTTATGGATTACTTTTATTTTTTAAATGCAGGGGGGGAAAGTTTCTCTTTTTTGTTCTAAATACAGGAAATTTTGTACAGCATTTCCAATAGAAGTTCATGACGGTTTGCTCTCAATGGTAAAAGCTCTTTCCTAGGTTAAAAAAAAATAAATCACATAATTTAACAGTCTATAGACAACCTACTTGTGCTTTGGAGTTGATTAAAAATATGTGCACACACTACTGCGATATGTCAACCAAGAAACAGAGGTACAACGTAAAAATACATAACGCATTTTAAAAATTACCTGATGTTCACAGCATCTTTCTATCAGGCTAGAACTCTTCATTGCCTGAAGGGGCCAGGGAGGGGAAAAACGCTAAAAAGCGTGTTTTAAACAACTGGTATATTTGATTCTAAAAGATTTCATAGAAGTTACAGGGGGAAGAAAAGGTCACGTCACTGGAATCCCCTCGTCCTTGTTTCGCTGCGTGTCGGAGCTGTGCATTTTCGGTGTCAGTACCAAATCCAGCACCGTATCCTACGGAATACAAACGTTCCTTACGCGGCACACACAAACAAACTACGTACAAAAGGTTTTACCATAAAAATGAAGATATTTATTCAAGAAGTACAAATTTGATGGTACCAGCCATCTTTGAAAGCCATTACCATGAGGCAGAGAGGACACAAACCGAAGTCTCTTGCTCAGAGCATATGAAAGCAAGTGTCTTACAAATTGCCAGCTAATGCAGTCGTTTCCATCATTGCTCAAAAGCCGCCTCCGCTTTTTAAACATTCCCTGGACTTAAGAGAGGCACAAATAGGGTTTTTAATACAAGACCAGTTAGTTGTTTTAATAAAGCCATCAGCTAAAATTTATTGTGTTTTAAATTTCCTTAAATTGTCTCCAGCCTTTGACTGGATTCAAATTTCCTAAAGAAAAAAGGGACTTGGGAACGAGCAGGTGCAGATTTTTTTTGGAGCTCAAGATGAACTAAAAGTTTTAAGGCAGGAGTCAGGATTTTAAGTTCTCTATTTGCCCCATGGCTCTGATCAAATGGTCTTCATCTGTAAAATATACAAATACAGAGTTCTACTGGATAAATACCCAACAAGTGGTCCTGCTTGGAGGGCAGGAACATACTTCTTCACGGAGAGTCCAGTGGACACGTTTATTACAAGTCTCAAAGTCCACGGTAAGAAGCCCGCTGGTTAAAACATCTCCAACTATTTGACTTTTGTAGGCTCAGTGGCACGTATCTCCCTTGGAAGGAGAGCTCTAGCTCCATCTCCTATGAACAAGAGCAACACACACGCGGCTACGGAGCATCTAAGCGGATGAAATATGGAAGAGGAGAGCCATTTGCAGAACAGAGCAATCAAAAACACTTTATGAAAAGGAAAAGTCTTAAAGCAGGCAGACTTGTATATACAGTCATTAACCAACAGAAGTGTTTGTAGCTGCAGATATAATAGCAGGACATTCATCTTCTTCGGGAGAAGACAGAGGCGCGGTTGCTGGAAAGTTTGAACTCAAAGGCTCCCTAGATGAGTTAACTCGCAAGGCAGACCACCAACATCTCGTGGGTTTGAAGCAGATTTTGTGTTTCTTTTTCCAAGAAAGTTGCAGAGCGTATGAAGCTCACCCCTCCCTCCCCCCCCCCCCCCC
>VUYV01000025.1:1307932-1367205 GCA_008711295.1 Anarhynchus alexandrinus
CCCTCCCCCCCCCAAAAGCAAGTTTCCAAAAACGCCTTTCTCAAATACCTCTACACCCTCCTCCGGGAGAGCGCACACTGTCCAAGAGCTGCCAGCCATCATCTGGGAGGGGGTCAGAATTACAGGGGAAGTGGTGAAGGGCAAAGGAAAAAAACCAAAAAGCCCCTTTTTCTAACAGAGACTACTTTCATTTCAACATAACGGGATCTGAGCAGCGCAGAGACAAAGCCAACAAAAATCTTTTTTTTTTTTTTTTTTTAAAATTTAAATTTTCTTTCCNNNTTTTTTTTTTTTTTTTTTTAAAATGTAAACATTCTCTGCATAAGGTGCAGGGTCTTGGATGTATTTACAGCAACATAGAAAAGAGTTTGTAAAATATAGATCAAGAGTCAGAAATGTAGCTACCACTTACGCTTCGGAAGAAGACAGAAATGGAGAAAGGTACAGCATTCAATTCGTCAACACTTAACACGGCTAAAATGCTTTCAAAACTCCATGGCTAAAAGCACCCAACCATTGTGACAAACTAAGATAGGTTTTTTTTAATAGTTTTTCAAAAGTTTTTACATTATTTACTAACAACGGATATATATGCAGAAGCATGTCATACTACAGTGATATTTTACCAACCGGCCATCTGCTTTAGTGAGGTTACGCACGTTGCCATGTGCTGCCTCGTGGCTCCGATGAACCCCTCTTTCCTCTCCTCCCCAAAGCAACTACAGAACTCTCTGTGAAAGGCAAAGAGGAGCTGGGTTTCGTTTGGTTGCTCCTGGGCTGAGGGTTTTTTTGTGGTTGTTACTACTACTACTACTACTTTCAGCATTAGGGGTCTATTAAAAAACGCAACTTACACAACACTGCTGACTCCCATCATGTAGTTTTCCAAAAGGTTTCCCAGACCCAGAGAATCAAAGGCTTTCAGAAAACTATAAAAAAAGTTCTCGCAGCGCAGCTATTCCAAGCTGTGTTTTCTGCAGAGGACACCACTGAACTGGGATGCACAAAGAGCCAATGAGACTTTTAGGAGCTGGATGCTCTGAGGGAGCAGCTGTCACTCGGTTGTGGAAGACGACCTTCTGTAGCGCACCGAGCAACGTACCTACGGCATCTGCAGCTTTGCTGGAGCTCCCTCGCCCAGCAGACTACGCGTGTTCATGCCTCTCTGCCCTTCAAGCTGTTCAGGAGTGTGGACTTTCACTACATTATTACTTCTGGGTCAGGCAGAAGCAACAATAAAGTGTATAAAAATCTGAATCATGTCAAACGGACCTGTCACTAACATGGTAAAAAATGTTATCTACTGGCCACAGCCAGAGCTTATCTACTGGTTCAGAACCAGAGCTAATCAGGAATGACACAAAGGGCTGAAGGGTCTAACAAAGTAAAAAATCCTACTACTCCTCACTCGTCTGTACTTGGCATTGCAGTTCACGGACATATGTGTTAGAAAATACCCGTTGCATCACTTCACGTACGCCCAGGACACCCCACGTGCCAAAACCCAGCCCAGGCCGTGCTGGCAGCAGCACTGAGCCGCAAGCTCAACGTACACCTACGCTGCAAAATAAAGATGCACACCCCGGCGGGCTCTATCCGTCCTCCCCGTGAGCAGCCACCGGCGTCGGCCACGCAGACCCGCACCGGTCCTGCCGTCTCACCGGGGCCGCCGGCTGAACAGCGGCTTAGCCCTTCGTTAGTCTCACTTCAGCCATGCCTACTCTGCTCTGCCCCCAAACCAGCCCTCCCTGCCACCCTCCTCCAGGCACGGGGAGCCCGGCTCTGCCCCAGCAACCCGCACCGGTCCCGCGGGAGCCCCTGTCCGGTTTCCCGCGCTGGTGTTTGCACAGCACACCACCCCGTAGGAGGACGACAAGGCATTTCAGAAACAGAAAGGACTCTTCTCTCAACGTATATTGCAGCCTCTAGTTATATACATGGGATATGCTAGTCAACATGCTGTATGCCTTCATTACTGATATTTTTTTTAATATATATATTTCGCAACTTAGAATTCATTCCTAATACAAATCTTGTAAAATTTCTTTCCAGCAGGGTATGCGCTTAGCACATCTGTCGTTTTATACAGAAGAGGTTAAAAAGTCTTCACTTTCACCTACAAAAGCATTTTACCATTGAATTTCTTCAGTTTTAGATATGTGCTTAAGGGGTGGGAGGGGGGAAGGCTGTTAGAGATAAAGAATATTTTCACAAAGCAATTCTCTGTTCTACTGAAAGCCCGCTCACAGCATGGGCTTCAGAGCATCACCTTGCTCCCCGACATAAAAGCAATTAATATGAAACTCGGTCATCTATTACGGCATAATAAAACCGAACGTTTTCCAACTAAGAGGGGGGAGAGGAAAAGAAGGAGCTCTCCCAGCCCCTACACGCTGTAGTCTCAAAAACAGTACATGGTGACAATTGCCTAAATGAAAATAGAAAAAGAAAAAAAAAATCAACATAACATATCCTACCAAACAAAAAAAGTAGTGTTTTAATGTTCACAGTTATGGAACTGTCACCCTGCTCTGCTCCTCCTCAATCTATCACGATTTCCCCCCTTCCAGAGGGACTGCAGGGAAATGACATCATAAAGACCATTTATACAGAGGTGTAAGTTATGCCTTACGAGGCAAGTAGTGTCTTCCTGGCACGAAACCATCCTTTGCCCAGTGAAAATCCAAGAGATTTTTTTAGTTGTTTATATAGCAAATATTTTTTTTCCCCCCTCTGGAATGCAAAAGATCTGGCTGCAAAACCCCAGTATAGTAAATGATATTCGTCTTAAAAAAACTCCACAATAGAAAACTTGTTATAGATTAGTATTTATCAGCTTTGATTTAAATCTTTAAAAAGAAAAAAGAAAACCAAGTCACTTTGGTGTTTATGAGAACAGGGAAGTAATTTTCCTTTACACAGCTCCGCCACTGCACTTCAGTCATCCTGTACCAAATCGGGGCTAAAGGAGCTGTCAGAAAACCACAGGCTGAATACAACACAGGGACCAAAAAGAAAGCTAGATTTATTGGGGGTAGGGTGGGAAACGCATATAAAACGTGCATCTGTTTTCCAACCATCAATGTAAATTCTGCGCCTGCTTCCACCTGCTGGGAAAGACTCGTGATGTTGTACAAGCGACCTCTGCTCGTTCTGGCTCTATGCTGATGCTCATGGAGCACAAACTCCCTTCAAGTCCAAGAAACTGAGTTCGATGGAATTAACAAAGGAGCAAAAGTAACAAGTTGAAAATTGTCAGTGTAACCCACCAGCTTCACTAGCAGACGAGAAAGAGCTGCGACAACTGCAGCTTTAGACCATTGATTCAGAGAGGGAAGACAGAAACCAATAAAAGTATGCTATTCATAGATGAATAGCACATTTGACTTTGGAAGAAGTGAAGTCATTTCAATGATGGCTGAAAAAACCCAAGCAAACTAGAAATCATGTTTAAAAGGAACAGGGCATTTGATCTCAACCAAAGGCATTACCAGACAGGGGTGCAGAGCAGCCAAAGGGACACAGAGCATCACTAACTGAGGAATTAAGCAATTAGATCCCCCCCTGCCCTGCCAAATATGCTCTGATTCAGGTTTTTGAGACTACAAAAGGATTTGTCGTTTGCCAAAAGGGCTCCTCTTACATTCTGAAGGGAAAGCACTGGCTGTGGAACACCACCGTGAGGCTCTGGGCCGCAGATGGGTGTCGGTGAGGATGCCTCCAGTTGTCCTGGCGGGAGTCACCAGAGCTAGAAGACTGGCTGCTGCTTCAAATGACACTCACACGAAAAGCTGCAAACCGTGTGCTGTTGTGTCCTCCTTACCATTTTCCATGCTTTGTGCCCTCTAGGAACCGAGCAGGGGAAGCTTCAACGCATCTGGGTGTAACTGCAATTTAACCTGGACCTTTAACACCGGTGCCATTTGACAAAGATGATGCCCCTAACGCTTAAGCGCAGACCAGCGCATCGCTCACCTTAGCTAGCCTGATAAAAACTCGTTTTAATGATCTGAGTGATATACAGTAATTCGGCAGGCACGTACGCGGGTGCCGGTGAACCAGTAAACTTCAGGCTAAGCCAGTCTTGTAGCAAGTAAGTTTACAGTACAGTACGTGAGAGTATACATTGACGAAGTTATTGCCTAAGGCTCCGGCGGGCTGCGTTCGCAGCTCGGGAGCCAGCAATGGCACAGGACTGTGTTGCCATCTTGGAATGTACAATTGCTTGGTCTGAGCGTCGCCAGGAGCCACCCGCGCGGGACGGGGACGGAGCCGCCAGCCCAGCTCCGCTGCCCGGGGCCGGCGGGGCCTCGGCGGTGCCTGCGCAAAGCACGGGGTTCGGTCAAACCAGAAAGGATCCCCGTGAACATGCAGCGTGGGACCCCCCAGAGCAGCTGCGATTCTTGCATCAACTGTGTGTGGTGCTGATATGAAATTTTATAAATTGATTCTTTTTCTCTTTTTTTTCTTAAATAAAAGTGCTCTCTGTTGCTCTGGCTCCATGGATCACGACACCACCTACAGTTTTAAGAATCATTACATTTTTCGTATTAAGTAAACTACAGTCTCTTCCCTCCTTCCTTGTACCTCCTCCCTTTTCCCTTCCCCTTCCCGGTCCTTCCTTCGCCCTTGCCCTGTGCTGCTTGCTGTTGTGTTAAATATGAGATCAGGCAAACCCCAAAGGCCAGTTTACATTTTTATGTTTTGTTTTTGCAGATCTCCATCACAGATGGAATTTTTGCTGGTCGTTTCTTGGAACCAATCCATTAGCAGGACAGACCGAAAGAAGAGAGGGCAGTGAAAACAAACCCCATGACAGAGACGGAGGAAAGAAGAATCAATAAACAAGCAGAAATCAGTTTTCCACTGGGGTGGGATTTGCTAAGGGCTGGCTCACGATGACTTGCACCACGTAGTCCTTTGGGATTTTCAGCTCCTCCAGTTTCATTTTGTCTGCCAGCGGCCTGCCCGAGAAGAACCAGCGCTGGCTGCCCGGCTCCACTCCCTCCACCGCGTGCAGCCGCCTCTTCATGTGGTACACCGTGTCCATGCTGCGGACCATGAGTTTGAGGTCTTTGCCCGTGGAGAGGCGCAAACGAAGCTGGCATTCGTGCCCTGAATTGGGCGGGGGATCAGGAATATCCAGAGTCTCCAGGTCGCCCTTCTCCTCTATCATGTTGATAGGTGGGGCGAGGCAGTAGACGGGAAGCTGGTACCGGTTGCCCAGTTCATCGTAACACTCTGTAAGAGCACCTTTAGGAGATAAGAGGGGGAAAAAAGATGAATGCGAATGCATTTCACATTTAACATTAAAGCAGTCGTGCTCAGAAGTGCTGACCCCGCTCATTAAACCATCTGAGCAGTGAGGTCTGAATTCAGGCTTTAAAGGACTGATACAAAAAAAAATTCTGAAGTTTTCATTAAAAATTGCTTCACCTTGTTTTCATATGGAAACTTGGGGTTGACTTAAAAGCACCCCCTAAAAGCCAAACGCACCCCTTCCTCCCGATAAACCAGGATAAACTTCAAAAGCAGCCGGAAGGAAGAGATGAGTGAGGAGGATGTTCTCCCCATGTGTCATTTAAAAGAGGAGTATTTCACCGGCAGCGCAGCCTGAGGTTCAGGGCACGCGCGCACCCAGAAAATACTACTGGGATGAATGCCACGATCCTGAACTCAAGCACCGAAAAGGCAAAACGGCAAAGACCAAAGGCAAAAGACCACTGTGAAAGAAAGATTTTGTAACTTCTCAGGCATTCAAAAACTGCTGAAAGGGTTTCATATAGGACTCGTTTTAGCGATCACTGCCAGAACAAACAAACACGACCACCCACGTCAGACCACTCTGCGGCTCCGTACGGAGCGCGGTGTCACTGCCAGAGCAGCGACACCCAGCACACATTTCACATTTGCAGAGCATCTGTAACTCGCATATTCAAAGCCCCGAAGTTTCAGGAGTGATTTTATTTCCCCAGACTCCCGAGAGGTTCCTCGGGATAAGCTGGGTGTTTGTGTGCTGCCTTGCGTACGGCACTCCTTCTTACCGAAATGGTACAACGCGCACAGAACAGCTCAAGAATTGTAACACTGAAGCAACAAATACAAGCTTTTTCCACACTATGAGACACACTTTATAAAGACATTTCAAGAACTACCCTGGAATAATGGCAGAATATTTTTCAAAACCTTTTAAGAATTAAAGTAAAAGCAGGCTGAAAGCTGAGCCCTGCTGCATACGGCACACGTCACCTCTCACAGCGAGCCGGGAAACTGAGATGCTGAGGAAGCTGCATCCAAGATCACAGCAGAAATCCCTTCTCACCGTGGTTTAAAACCCCCAGATATTCACACGCCAAGCAAACGCTTCTCTCGTTTTGAATCTACCTGCTATAACCAATTTCCACATTTTTGCCCCTAGAGGGGGCACATTCACTTGCGAGATTACCCATCCTTTTGTAGTTGGAAATGTTTGAAGAGGAGCCAAGTCCTTGAGCTACAGAATATTTAAAAAACTCTTTGACTCGGCAGTTCTGCACACAACACCCAACTGCTCCTTGTTAGAAGCTATGGGTGGGTTTTTTTAGCTGGAGGTTTTTTCATGCTGACAGTGAGTTGTCTTAAACTTTGCCGTTTGATCAGCAAAATTACTGCAACGTAAAATTATAATTTGGGGATACACTCTGCCCAGTGTGACAGCAGCATCTTGTGCTGGAAACCTTTCTTTTAGATGGAACCCCCCCTTTTTTAACAGATAATTTGTGTTGATGAAAACACACAGAGGAAATCTCTGGCTAAAAGATCAATGCTTTAGGTGCAGCTGCTTTCTGCTTTTGGAGGCTTTTGTTTGTGAGAATAGCACCAAGGCTGCTACGCCTTGAGATTTATTGAGAAAACAAAACAAAAAAAAGGAAATCCAGAAAAAAATAGTTATACCACTCATTACAGTCCTGTATCATTTATGAATCTCAGAGCAAACTGGCTTTTATCAAAACTGTATTGGATCTATACTTTTCATGGTAATTTGTCTGTGATTTACAGACTAAGGCCTGAAGTTCCCATAATTCAGTTTTGTTTTACAATGTTCATTTCATTCTGCACGCCTGATCGATTTAGTAAATGTCACAGTATTAAATTCTGGATCACAGTTCATAGAAACAAGTAGATGTAGTTCGCTACTAAAAAAAAAAAAAAAAAAANAAAATCCAAACTTCAACAGTCTTTAAATTTAGCCAGAGCAGCTAAACTTGTACCTTTCTTTAAAAGCTCCTATCTTAGAATAGCATATCAAAGAGTTAATTTTAAACACAACGGGGTAAGCTTGCTGAGGAATTTCTTCATCATTTATATCCTTGCCCAGCTGAACTAACATCAAGGTCAAAGCATATGCTATAAACACCGGATTGCTTAATCATAATCAGATAAGCAATTTTTAAAAAAAATCCTCTGAAGCAGCAACTAACTTGGAGGTCTGTCTTTTAAAGAAAAAAAAGACAGAGTAAAGGGAACCTCTTGCCAATAAAAACTGCACAGTCCCATCCCAGGCTGAGAAACGGTTTATGACAAATTGTTAACATAACAACAAGTTACCATAAACCTCACCGGTAATCCCCTTCTTCCACTTGTACTGATAAAAACGTCCCTAAGATTCTCAAGCCCTATTACCTACCACTCAGTGGCTTTCAAAACTGGATATATTGATTAAATCACAGGAGATGGCTATTGCAAGCAGAAGGGACTTTACAACAGCACCACCTCCTTACTGGGACACCACCTGAGGAAGGCCAAGCTGGAGCTCCAAGGAGGTGATCAGGAGTTGGTCCTCACCTCCAAAGAGACGTGGAGCTGTGCACACACAGCCCGGTTCCTCTTCAGCCAGCTAATTCCCACAGGGCTTTATGACGCTTTGCCTTTCTGGGGAGGGTCAGGCTCTGCTACGACCTTCAAGATATCATAAGTAGCAAGAAACTCAAAGGCAGAGCGCGAAGGGCTGTCACGTTGGTTGGAGTTCAAAAGTGAAAGAATGGCTGAACACATTCTGGTTAATACCAAAGGTGTGGTGAGCGTGGAGCTATTTTAAGCGATGCAGGCAGACATAACTTCGCAAGAGGAGAGGAAGAGAGAAAGTGGTTGAATTGCCCGCAGCCACCACAGCAAGGCCTATCTCACCAGCCAGATGGCAGCTCTTCACCGAGGCACTCGCTGCAGTGTCCCTTACGCAGTGCAAAACACGCAGGAAATTAAACATCCGAACTACAAAACCCTTCGTAATTTTGCTGCTATAATTGAAAACCATGTTTCTGATCCTTCCTGCAAGATACATCAGCTTGGGCCACAAAAGTTATTCAGCAGGAAGGGGCACTAGAAGAATGTCAAGCTTTTATGAGAAAACACAGAGAAAAAAGGAAAATAATTCTTTTTTTTTTTTTTTTAGGTTTCCCTGTTACCTAGGCAACAAGGGTCTTCACCAAGCAGTTACAGCATAGGAAGGATGCAGTCTCCCTTACACCAGAGAAGGAAAAACCAATGCAAACAGAGGATTTGCAGTTCGGGCAGCCCTGTGCCCACCCCTGCCAGCCCCCCGCTCCGCTGGCGGGCAGCGTGCTCAGAGCCACGCGAGGACAGCCCCCCCACAGCCCCACTTGGGCAGGTTTCCCCTTCCCTGCTTCCCATTCCTGCCCCAGATGCCGCAGCCGGACGCGGCATCAGGCAACCAGAGCAGGTTCAGATGCCAAAGCCTAGAGCACGGGTCAGTACTTTGAATTTTCACTGCTAGATTGTACGTTTCAGGGAGAAAGCAGCAGCGAGGATGGTTGGCAGGCATGCAGGTCTGGGTGGAGGATTCTGTACGGTACCTGAAAGACCAAGATGTTATAAAAAGGCCTTACAACAATTTTGAGGAGAGGGCAAATTAAGCTTATCAATACTTCACATACTTCAGTATTCTTTGTGTATTTAAATACTCCTCTAGATGCTGACACAATAATGAACTCGGACACGAAACATCCTGGTAGCAACGTGAAGAACTGCCTCTGAGGAAAGCCAATGACAGAACCAACCAACAAACCAACCCACCCACCCAAACCCTAATCCTCTCCAACTTTCTATCATTCAGAATTAAGGTGCCATGGCACGAGACCTAAGGAGTGCTTTGAGGATCTCTTTGACCCATTCATTGCTCTGAAAATTTCCCAGTTAAAGACTTACACTGTCAAGTAAGCTCTAAAGTCACTCAGTACTGATGCTGCAACGCAGCTATGGAGTTAACTTTCTAGGCTTGATTCAAGTCAAACAGAACAGAAGATACAATGCTACAACCACAGCGGATGCGATTATTTTAATATTTCAAAAAGGTTGGGGCTTGGAGACTGGGGAACTCTGGAAGAAGCAGTGAAGCAGAGCTTCTTGTTGAGTGTTATCCAGGTAGGAGACAATTTGAGAGTTTCAGGCGGAAAAATAAGCAGCTGTGATCATCAAGCATACAGAATTGGAACATTTTGAAATTAATTGCCCTACCGGCCATAAAACTTTTGTTTTACTGAGATTATTAGGATGGAGATATTCCTCTGGATTGGTAAGGTAAAACACCAAAAAAGGACTGGTTGAGATACTGCTTCCACCCCTAAGTAGTTCAGAGTTCAGACTTACATGTCATTTTGCACGTGAAAGGACTAGCAATTTAAGAGAGCTAAATGACACAATGGCAAACTTTTGCAGAAGTTATTGAAATCAGGCATATATGACCAGACTCATCCAAAACCATAAAGATTTTAATGTATTTTAATGGAATTTTGGCATTTCTTCAAAGCTGCATACCATTCTCTTTAGAAAAAACAGCAAAATTCTTGTTTTCTGTTCATGATGTGCCTTCTATTTCTTTAAGATTTTGAGCAGTTTTGAGGAGGATTGCTCAGAAACGCCCAGAACTATAAAACTGAGCAGATTTCCATCTCTTCTTCCCTTCCCCCAGACTTGCTGCAGGAAGAAAAATTAAGACGACACAAACCAAAATCTAGCATTGCAATGAGACTAGCTAATTTAAGGAGCTTAAGTGTCTGTGTATAACACATTTGCCCAAGGAACAGCTGGTTCATTTGTTTTTCTTACTGAAAAGCTCCATTCCAAATTCAAGTTGAGCCTGGAATGCTGAATAAATTGCAGAGCAATAGTAGAGCTTTCACCTGTAGACTATTGGTTTGGATCCAATATAGGTCACTAATGCTTGAAACTCACTATGAGCATCACAAAGCATGTAGGTCTTCTTCTGGGTCCTACAGTACAACAATTCCTAGAGAGCAATGACCGAGGCAGAAAACCCGAACTATCGCTTCATCTTTATTAGTTGCTGATTCCAGGTCACGGCTGGGAAACACAGGATCTTATAAGACAAAAAATATAAATGTGTACTGACGTCAACGGCATGTGAAAGTGGTGAAGGGTGACTGTGCTCAGTATGTGAACAGGATTGAGACAAACAAGTAAAAACACGCAGTGCTTTGTTCCAGCTCACCTACAACCATCGCAAACTGGGAGGAGATAATAGAAAAAAATGCTCTTTCACATTAAACCCTGTATAACTTAATAATGACTGAAACAACTTAATGCTGCAGTTAACAACTGCAGCTCTCCCATTTTCTGGAGGGCAACGCGTGGGAGTACTTGTGCAAGCCTGTGCCTTGCACCACGTATGGAGAACAATAAAGCAGCTATAATCATTAATGGTGTGGATGAAGCACTTTATAATAAATGACATATATAAGCCCCCTCCCATGCTTCTTTCACACTAAACGTCCATGGGCTATGCAAATTTAAACTACCATAAAGCTACTGTACAAAGCCTTTATGAAGGCACAAGCTTGTCTCCTAAGCCACAGCACTACTTACACAACACAGCTCTGCTCTCATCTTCAGCCTCCCTTTATAATAAAGAACTTACTCCAGCTCCTTAAAGAATGGCTTTTGTAGATAATAAGTGTTAAGCATTTAATAATTCTCATTTCAAATTCGCTGAAAAACAGCTCTTCCCTTATGGGAACATTATCAGTCTGGCTCAATTCCACAAAGGAGAACAACTTCCCGAGCCAGCAGGAGACTCCAGGGCTTCAGGAGCTGCGTGGTGAGCGGGGACCAGCTCACTCCGGCTTGCGGCAACTGGCACAAGACAGACTGGAATTGTGCTTCATGCATTACAAGGGAAAGGAGGAGAAAATTATGATACTCTGCTGCCGCCCTTGTAATCCTCCCATCCCATTCTTTGGCAGGAGAACCACCTCGTAGCTGGTTCACTGAATCAGCTATTGCACTGCTCATGCTCATCTCCTTGCTTGGATGTTCTTCAGAAAACCAGGCTCACCCAGGCTCCAAGACTGCTGATAAAATAACATACATTCAGCTGTTTGAAAGGCTCTGCAAGGCAATAACCTGAGACACACTTGCAGCAGAGGGTGGGACTACACGGGCTCCTGAAGTCCCGTCCAACCAGAATGATCCTAACTAGCTGCTTTTGCTGTAATAAAACTTTAAAGAGCAAATCTCAGTCGCAGCATCCATCCAAAGACCCCTCAATGTGTAGCTAAGTCAAACAGCACGCTTCACTCTAGTGCGGGGCAGGTTTGTGAACCAAGTTGGCCATCTCACGAGTAAACCATTCTTAAAACCAGTTTTGCAACTCGCGCCTGCACGCTGGCACTGGGGAGGAAAACCCAAACTTTTGTCACCGAACCGGCAGCACCTGATACCTCCAGAAACCAGAGGGCAGCTGGACGGCAGAGAGCGAAGCTTGCGCTCCAAGACGGCACTGCCTGAGCGCTCACCTGCCAAAGAAACTGAGATGCATCTGAGCAGCGAAGCGAGACAAGGGGTTTGTGCAGCTCCTTCCGCAGTAATCTGCTGGCTAAGAGGGATGTGCCATCGTCACCCAGTCTGAGGTACGTCTGTCCATGTGTTGTAAGTGAAAGCCAACCTGCCTGCATGCCTTTGCTGCCCGTGTTTGTCAGAAACCTTTTGTTTTGAAGTGGATTTTGGGGAGGGGGAGCAGGGAAGGAGCAGGGGGTGGTTATTTTGGGAAAAGGCTGGTGCAGATATACAAGGTGCATTGCTGGGCACGCTGATCTGCTCCCTTTATCATAGCAGAGCACCAGCATCAGTTAATTCATTAGCACTAATTAACTAGGCTGAAGGTGAAAGATAATTAAGATTAACACAATCTTCTGAAAGACAGAAATTTCTGCACTAGATAAGCAAGCCACTTTTCTTCAGATTTTAGCCGCCGTTAGTAGGTGTGCATTCCTTACCGTCCCTGCTGCGCTGCAGGGGGAGAGCAGGGCAGGGAGAGGAGAGGGATTAGCTGCCATGGGAGGAGGGACGGGTGGGGACGGAGAATGATTTGGGAAGGACAATGCTTGTGGGAAAGGGGGGCTCAAGGCCACGAACCAACTCCCTCAAAAATCCTCTTAAAAATGCTCGCTGATGCCAACAGCAGCAGTGGCAAACCTGGCAGAAGAACTGGGATGCGCAGCCCCACTGTGCTCGTCTGCCAGAGGAAGAGGGGACGCTAGAGCAGAGGGGACCTACACCAGAAAGCCCAAAACCTGACAGCCCTGTAACTTACAGAACAGAGCTAATTCTTCCTTATTACTGTTTTACAAGAGCACAAATACCGACAAGTCTATACAGTTCATTGGCTTTTCACCACTCTCTGGTTGTGGCAGTCAACCAAGACGCCCATCGGGCTGGACACGCAGCTGTAATCCACAGCGCAGCTAAGGACTGCCAGTTACTAGACCGGGACTTTGAATCACAACTACGCACTAAACAATGCAAGCAGATGGTGAATTTCAACCACAACCATGGGTTCAGAGGCTGGTTAAGCAGTCACCCAGTCACGGCGTCCTTTACACCAAGTTTCCCCATGCCTTTCCTTGCAGGCTTTTGCCACGATACAAACTCTAGAACAGACCGATTCATCGGTGAGTCGTTCTTTATTCAAATCAAGTTTGATAGAGAAAGTCAATTATGTATTAACGCTTGGTAGTTGTCATGTTAGCAATACCATATGTACTGCCACTTCTGCATCACTCTGTAAAACTTGGATCTAATGTTGCAAGAAGGTAACAGCTTCCAAGAAACATTACATCAGGGTTCAAAGATGACATGTCTTTTTACTAATGAAGTATTCATGTTCTATTCTGCTTTGCATGTCATTAAAATAGATGCCTGTCTAGACAGGCTTCTTAGATAAAAATTTAAAAAAAAAATATAAAATCTGGTTGGTAAAAGTTGGTATAGCCTCTTCATTTACATTTGCCGTTCTCCATTATCCATCTTATAAAAGGGGGTGGGAAGTGGGTGGGGGGATTTCGAGAAAAAAAGAAAGCGTAGTATCACAGTCATCTGAGTGTGCATCATATCCCTCCCCGGAGAGCTCACTTGGCAATGTTTAAAGTGACCAGGTTATCTGTTCAGCATAAGGACGAACAGAAGCCGAACTCAGATTTACAGAAGTTGTCACTGCCTTTACCACCACTGAATTTTTAACTACTCTGTTGTTCCCGTAAACCAAGAGTGAATACCTAGCACTCAGCATACATAATCCTACAACTAACATGATTAAAATGGTAAGCCAAATGGGAGATTAACAATAGCATTTTATGAAACTGATAGAGATTTTTCTTTTTCTTGCCAACCACAAAGACTTAAGCTGTTTTTGCTTTCTTTGGAGGTCTGAAAAGCTTTTCCTACGGTCTCCTAAAACAGAGTTGTAAAAGTCTCCTGATGCAGAAGCCATGGATGTTTGACTACGATGTTGCAGAAAGGCCACCAGAAAACATAGCATACTGTCTCTCGTGGTACAAACCCTTTATTCTTTCACAGAACAGGAGAAGAAAAGATGCCTTTCGGACTGCAGAAGTTCTGTTAATCCTAAACTAGACCCCTAGTCCATTATAGTACGACTTTAACCATATACAAAACATAACTGTTCAGTCTCACTTTCCTAATATGACAAACTACTTTGCTATTTCTAGTTACTTCTGGAAGACAAGGTAACTGCTATGCTATTTGCATTTTAAGAGGATTTTCCTTTAGCTAAGATCAGCAGGACACTAGTCATCAACAACGCGGACCACTACATCATCCGACAAATACACCAGAGCCTGCTGTACTCCTTTCCAAAGATAACTTTACCTTTGCTGGAGACTAATCTCATTAAGTACAATCCACTTGTCCTTAACTGCTTCTTCTACCTTGGACTGACTTATAGCCACCTCAAAAGAACAAATGTGTCCTTTTGCTTCTCAAGTGGAGAAGGCACAGTCTGACCACGCTAAGAAGTCCTGCCCTACACAGGGAGGTTCAATCAGCAACTAGTGACTGCAGCAACTCCAGCTGCTCCATCTCCATTGCATGACCAGTGTCAGCGTGCTTAACCTTCAAACAATCCCCTGCCCACCACGATGCCCACTCTGGGCAGCAAAATGGTATTTGAGCCTTAGTTTAATCTGAGCTTGAAGTGGATATGGATGGAAATTTGGCTTGAGATAGCACTTATTACAGCTTCGGCTAACAGAGCAGCGGAGACAACCCCTTAGACCAAACACGAAAGCAAATATTGGCTTTTATGGAGTACATGAGTCCCACATCAGTTTGCAAAGAGAAAAGGATGTGGAAAACTACTTTCTAAGACTGAACAACAACTCTCTTCTTGATCTACCTGTATGCAACAGGGGATGGGATGGATAGAAAGAAAGCATAGAATGACCTAGACAAAAATTTGCCCTGCACCATTGTTCTCTTACTGCTCCCAAACTTGCCTGTACCCTGGTGTTGACACTCAAAGACCTGTTAATGAGCATGGAAATCATTCGTTTGCATGCTCAGTCTCCACGGATAACCAGCAAAAATGTTGAAGACTCCAGGGAGGTCAAGCAAACAGCCACGATCCAACATTAGTACCTACATCCTAAAATAAAACTACAACACAAGGCTGTTTAAAAGGTGGGGGCAGAGGGGATTAAAGAAGGCTACAGGAGAGATTTGAAGCAACAGAAGGCTGTAACATTGCTTTATCCCATGTGATGTGCTCCGCACGTCCAAGAGTTACCTGATTTATAATAAAAAAGAAAAAAATTTATTGATTAAGCATAAATGTAGAAGACTGCATGTTAATCAGAGCTGCATCGTACCCTAAAAGTGCACCTAGCAGAGGCTTTGGGGATCTGCACAGACCGTGAGAGCCCAGACAGGATAACAATTCAAAGCCTTGCTGCAACTACGACCTTCTACAAAAAACTTGCTTGATTGCTACAGAACAAATAAAGGCAGCTCTGAGATTTCATTATTTCTGTATAACTAATAATCAAAGCATGCATGGAAACACACGCTTTATTTTGTTGCAAGTTTTCTCCACTATGCTATGGCTATGAAACAAACACTGCTTGTGCTTGCTGTGTGCTGGGCTCCGTATTAGGCTCAGAAGCGTATCAGCAAAAAAGCGAAGCCTGTTCCACTTCTCGGTTGTAAGTGTCAGCAAAAAGCAACTACCGGCTCTAGGTCTCAACAAACTCAGGCTCTTTCAAGTTATGCTTCAGAAGTCCCTTATTGTTTTAACCCTTTCAAGCTACTGCAAAGCACGCTAAGTACTAAGGAAAAAAAAACACCAATTCCTAGAAATTAGTATTTTTCTGCTTACTGTCAAACCTGAGTTTCACCAGATGAAGCCTGGTATCTACCACATGCTTTTGTCGTACTCCAATACACCCTTACCAGCCTGCTCAGTGCTGAAGACATTAGGAGTTTTCTCCTCCATTTCCAGAGGTAAATCTGTTCTGTAACACACTCTCTGAAGTCCTGTAATGCCTTGAAGTTACCATCCCAAGGTATTTATCCAAAGAGGTTGTGGAAGATTTAAAAGTACTAAAATACTTCCCTTTGGCTCACTACCAGGCTAGAGAGTACTGCCTGGGCTCTCTGTAGCACAGCCAAGATGGGACCTTCCTAAGCCATTACTTGTCCCTAAAAAGTTGTGCTAGGGAGAAGCCTTCTGCGACTCAGACACTGCTGATCATAACTATCTTCCCTCGATCTTGGAGAAAAGTTACCATCTTCCCATTATTTAAATACTTCAAGCCAAACCAGAGAAAGATGAGAAATGTCCTGGCTGCTGTCAACTGGAGATCATGGAGGTCAGGGTGCATCCACGGGCAAGGAGCAAATGAGACACCTAAGGTCTGAGCCCCTTGTTTACCAAACTGAGGCACTTTGAAGGACACCAATTCCTTCAGGAATACCAATTTTAGGGCAAAATGCTCTGCGTCAATCACAGAAACAAGCAATACCGCCTCTGAAGATCACCTTTTCACACAGAAGGCAGCACCTATGGGGCTCTCATTGGCTCACACTGAAATTTTCAATGAGGAAGGCATTTTAAACACTTCATATTTCTTTTTCTCATTTTACTAGCAGACAGCAAGGCAGATGAAGCAGATACCCAGTTTCACCACTGTAAGCAACCAATGATGGAGTAACTGTCCACTTCTGTGAAGTATCTAATAAACTAGACATCACGTCCTGACCACTATCAGATACCAGAGGAATATTATTCACTTAAAGCACACATACTCCTGTCTGGAAGATCTGCAACATGCAGATCAACATGCAGTCTGCAGCTTCTTACATGAAGAATTGGAGACGTTCTTTTGTCATGAGTCCAGGTTTACTTTGAGCGTTTAAAGGCCATCATGTAGAGTAAGTCTTGGTTTGTTTGTTTGTTTTTCCTTAAAAGGGTTAGCTGCACTTTCCTGGTCACACATTAATGGTTAAAAAAAAAAAAAAAACGTTCTGAAAACAGCGTTGTACAGTCGTCCTCACCGCCCCAGAAAAGGCAAACTGAAACCAAAGACGGGAAACAGACGGGCATATGCTACCAGGGGAAGAGACTTGAGAAGAGTCCAAGCAATTATGTTGACGAAGCTCCTCAAAATACCTTTCAAAAAACAAGAGCAGAAGTTAAAAATATTTAAGGAAAACAACTGTAGGATGTAGCCATAAGTGGGTTTTTATTTGAAGGGTTGATAGTTTCTAACCTGCACTTAGATATATAAATATTTCAGCCAGCCACAACTGCTATACGTCCTGATGATTTGATTCAACGCTCCATTTGAAGAAAACATGGAAATCCAGCGTCCCTCAGAAAGGATGTTGTGCATCTATTTTAAAAATATTAATCACAGCAGAAATGACAGAAAGTATCATCTTAATTGTAGCTCCAGACTGAAGAGGCTTTTGAGAAAATAGACTCTGTTTCAAGGTTAGGAGGTGTCTGGTGAAGCACAACAGCGTAACGTGTCCTTCACTAACACCAACATACTGCACCCAGCATGGCAGAGAGAGCTTGTACCATTCCTGCGGAAAACACCCGACACACGAGACAGCAGCTGCAGAATCACACTCGTCGCAGTGCCGCAACCACTAATGAAGGCTACGGTAAGGAAATTAAAGTAATTCCCAAAGAGGGACAGGTCTTCTCGCTGTCTTCCACAGTAGCCCTTTGCTTTAAAGCAGCACAAGGTGCATTTTACATCGTAAACACATGTACTTGCTCACCAGTGCCTGTGTACTGGCCCAGGCACGTTAGCTTTACGCAAACGGGAGGAAAGAGAAGGAGATCCTACCTAACGATCTGGAATTTTGAAGAGGACGGAAAAAACAAAATTAAAATGACAGAAAAGGGTAGACCATTAGAATAAAAGCACCTTCAGTAGTGATACGGTAACCCAATTCCAACGATTATCTTTAACTGCTTCATTGATTAGCTATTGTAATTTCCCCTCATTCTCTACTCAAATCTCTGTGCTCAGCTTTCCACCACATGCTATGCACAGCGGTTGCAATGCAGAAAGAACATGAATATTGGCCAAACGTTAGCCTGGCTGTTACTTGCTTCTTTGAGAACAGGAGAAACCCCAACACTGCGGAGCACCGCCTGGTAGGCGCTGCAGACACAGCCTTCTCACATGGAATTCGCCAATTACAAAAGAATTTATTGGCTTTTCTCTAATTTTGAGTCAGGGGATCTCTTGAACGGCTCACTTTCACCAGATGCATTTCTCTAATGAAAAATACCATACAAACCTACTCCAAGCATCTCTGCCTCTCACTTCTTCTAATCACATCCCAGTGGAGCACAGTCCTCCCAGGACACAGGGGCTACACCCCAGTGCTCTTCAGAAACCTGGAGTCACAGCCAGCCCACAACTCTGCAGCAGAGAGGGTGGGAATGAATAACCCACTTGATGGTGCTGTTAAGAATCACTTTATTATGTGGTAGATGAGGGTTCCTCTGCAGTGCATTGCATTTGAAAAATCACTGCTGTTTTACACCCTTCTCTTCCTAAAATGCATGCAAGCCACTGGCTGTGAAAGTAAAGGCTGTTCATAAACGGTCCCTTCCTGCCACTTCTGAGGGTCTGGATGCATGGATGTTTTTCTGAACATTAAAACCATCCTACCAGTTGCCAGACTTCCAGCTCCTGCTCGTTCCTGTTGTTGCAATACCCACTGCATCGCCCGCCCTGCTACAGGTGCTTGCAGCTACTGCATGGGGGAACTGATGAACGTCAAAAGCAAACCAACGTTGCGGCAAAGGACATTTTAAACCCAAAGATGTACACTGCCCCCGCTCAGCATCCTCCGAGCCTGGAGGTGTGGAGGGGGAAACAAGGAGGTTGTGTAAAAGGAAGCAGGCAACCTGCTCAGTCTTGCTCTGCAGCCTAAAGTGTTCAGGGGCCACAGCCCTGGTCAGTATTGGGAAGCCAACTCTACCACTGCTCTCCAAGATTGAGAATACACATTCTGCTTTCTTTCTTGCCGTATCTCATACCTGAAAGAAACGCTGAACGCACCCACACACCCCACCGAAGTCCTTAGCTGTCAGTACCTCCCCTGCTAGCATGCTTTCTCTCCCCTCCTGCCGGGGGACCCGGCAGAGCAGCAGCCCCATCCTGCTGTCCCGCATTGCCTCCCTGCTCCCTCGCATCCCTCCTGACTCAAGTGCAAACAATCCAAGGAATTCTACCAAATGGAAGAAACCAGCAACAGCTAGCTTCGCTGTTTAGGAAAGCAATCTTTTACACTGCTTCACATGAAAACCAGGGTTTCTCTTCCTCGGTTTATTCTGTGCTTTATAGGCACCTTCACAGTAACACTCTGCTTTGCATGGGTCCTTTCAGAGTACAAACCAGAGCAAAGACAGGAGAAAACAGCACTGAAAAGCAAAAATAACTGGCTGTGAGACTCCGGGTCAATGCAGGATGGGGTTATTTGCATTAACCCCCTGCCCCTCTCCCCTAGAAGGCTAAAAGGAAGGGAAATTGGGAAAGTACTCAAGAGCGTAAGCATTCACAACACCACTTAAACACAAAAACCAAATCAAAGGTTTCTCCAAAGCTTTTAACTCCCAGCTCTGAAGTGGTTACCGTGAAAGAAGGTGTTTCTACTGCACTACAGTCTATAAATTAATGCTGCAAACTTCTTCAGTGTGAAGGTAAACAAATGGATTGCTTTAAGCATCCAGGAACTGAAATAACATGCTGTATTTTCAGCCGGGAAGAGCTGTTTTCCCACTCATATTTATAAACTGAATATGTCCTTCTTGAAGTTCCAGTTTAAAGAGAAAAATGCAGCTAAAGCTGCCAATTGTGCAACAGTCATGTGATGAGGCTTTATGGACTTGACAGCGCTGTTAAACCAAATGACAACAGAAAGTGGTAAAAAAGAATGTGAAACGAGGCTTTAGAAAAGATTTAAACATTTTGCAGTTTGCATTTACATTTTGAATCCTCAGTTCCTTTTCCAAAGGACAGTAAAAGTTGAAGGAATTGCTGTAATAATTGACTTTTGTCTTTTTAAATTTCACATGGATCAAAAGCAAAACCGAAACAATTCTTTGCATATTGCCAGACAACCTGGTGGACCTTCTAAGTACCTGGCCAGTCTTCAACAGTGAGAACTGCAGAGCAAAGGGACCTTTTTTGATTTGAGCCCAACATAAGGATTTGCTCGCGGAGCAGTGCAGCAGCACAGGCACAGCGCATCTGCCCTTCCCCAGCACCGCCTGCACGCCTGCCTCCCCGGAAAAAGGCATTTCCCAAGACCAATAAGCCATCTTTCCAGGCATGCCGGCTCAACAATGGACAGGGAAAATGCGGAGAAGGACAGAGGTAAGAGACAGCCGAGGAGGAGGAGCTGCCACCCCGCTGGCTGCCTCCGAGCAGGCACCGGGAAGCGGGTCGAAGCAGGTTGAGTTCGGTGTCCGAGCAGGGAGCACACAGCCTGGAGGCCACTGGTTGAAGATCCCTAATTTAGATGAAGTCTTCTAACAAAAAAGCAATTACTGTGCCTGAGCAGAAGTGAAACAGCCAGAGCATTTCAGAGATTTCTCATCAGCAGGAGGTACTTTCTGAGGACAGAGAGGGCAGAAGGAGCACGCACAAAGTTGCTCCATGAAATGGATTTCCACCGCTTTGCAGGAGCCCAGAGCAGGTGCCCATCCAGCAGCTGGACGGTAGCATTTTTCACACTTGTTGCATCCTCGTGCCGCATCTGTGCTTCAGAGTAATGTGATGATGAGACTGAAACAACCAGAACAGCCCAAACTTGAGAGGCACCACCGAAACTGGGACCGCAGCTCTCACCTGAGCAGGCAACCCTTTTCCAGAGCATCTGCTGGTGCTGTGCACACATAGAGGAAGGAAGGTGTCAAGAGTTTGGGCGCAGTCTTGTAAAAGCTAGGATCAATGTATTCACTAACCATTTTAGCAAAGATAAACTTAAGGAGGGAACTTGACGTCAACTACTTTTAAAAACAGACACTGATGTGTAGAAGAAAAACCAAAGCACAAGCACTCTCCTAATACACGCTCATGTCCTTAGCGCTAACAGCAGCTAGCCCAGTTCCTTGCAAGACACCAGCAAGTTTTGGGTATTAATCCTTTATTTTTGATTGAAGTAAAAACAAAACAGAAAAAACCCTCCCTCAAACTAAGAACTGCTTTTTGCTGAGCAGAGCTTAGTACAGAAAAAAACCCACCAAACCGAAAAAAGAGCAAAAAACTAGTAGCCCCAGCTATAAATCTTACGGTATTCACTACAGAAAGATTTTGGAGTTTCCTTAACTTTTACAGCCTGCATGCTCATCTCAGTACTACCGCTGATCATATTGACAGATACGCTTTGATAGTCAGACCTCCCAAGCTTTCATAACTCTGCTGAGATCTAAAATTAGACAGCCAGAGTCACCAAAATACCATTCACTACCGTTTTAAAGAGACATTAGAAAAATCTGACCGAGCATTCTGTATCCACATACAAAACCACATTGTTCAGTTTCACATGTGTAGAGAATGTAATACGTTACAGAAAAAAATATTTTGTCAATGACAATTAAAAAGTCTCTTCAGACAAATGAGCTATGAGAAAGCAATTCCTGCAGCCTTAACCCCCTAGCAAAGCCTAAGCAATGGATACAGCAGCTTGCAGGCAAGGGTAGGAGAAAAACACAGGATCTTGTGGCTTAACGGGCAGCAATTCACAGAAACAGATTCAATTTAAAACGCCAGGACGAAGTTTACTGTACAGATTCTCTCAACCACAGATTCATCAATACAACAGTTAAGTCCAATATAGCCATCACACAAAAAGCACTGCAGAAATTAGAGTTCCATTTCTGGAGCTACTTGTTTTAAGGGAGACGTACATTAAATGGCCAGTGTTAAACATCTACTATGTAATTTCATTGTAGATATTTCCAAATTATTGCGCAAATTTAAAGACCAACTCCTGAGAGCCTGCCGGCTACCTTGCACCGCTTCCTTTCCCATTTACAGCTGGCAGCTCATTTTTAGTGATTACTGTTTCGGGAGCCTGGAAAAATCAGTCTATGAGATGGATACACAGGGCCCGCTGCAGAAAGCTTATTTGCAGTAGCATCCCACCACTGGCATTCACATGCACCACCTCTTGGGCGTTAATGAAGGTCAGGCATGTGGCATGAGAAGCCTTAACATTCACAAAGGAGCAAAGAGTTCAGCAGGTATTCCCATTTAATAGGTAAAAACACCGCAGCAGATGTATTTTCTAAAAGGTGATGCACAAAGTCTACGACAGAATAAAATTCATACCTAATCATTTGAATTAGAGACCACGCTTCAACTTGACTTAGAAAAAGTAAGTCTGATTTCACTCCTGGATGGTATCAAGAAACCCTCTTCTGATATACAATCTGGCTTTCATACAAACTGGTTTATATGCCTGTGATATACAATACTTTTTATTAAATTAATACGAAATGGCACAGCCACTAAGAGCTGATACAGCCTTAAAATGACTGCTGGCACTTGCGGGTCTGTACATCCTCCCCTCTCCTTAAAGCAAGGATGAGGCTGGTTGGGATGACTATCTTGTGTTGATAGTATCTACTGCTCAGCTTTCCCATCATTATTGTGTTCCTCAGCCCTGCAAGGAAGAAGAAAATAGTATTTTGCTTATGGTTTGCCTCTACCACCAGCACAGACTGTGTTGTCCATCCAGTCTCAAACACTGGGGACAACTGCTTTAGGGAAATCCTATATTTTTTGCACCACCATGATCTTGCTATGCAAACTTTTCGTAAAACTATCGCAGAAAAGAAGTTAGAGCAAGGCAACCTGTTAGCCTGAAATTTCCCCAAACATCAGAATAATCTCAGGAAGGATGGAAATCCTTCCATCAACTGAACAAAGTGAATAAAAGACCATCCTAATAAAGGTAACATATGAACAGTCCACCAGTGCCAGGCAGCAATACAGCACACTGATGCCCACCATCAATAACCCGTGTGCCCATCCAACGCTTCTGAGCAGACACAGCTTTTGTTTCCAAAAAAAACTTCAATAGTTCTTCTGATTTACTTCGAGACCAATGAGAGAAGGTGAAATACCAGCTGCAGCAGGGAGCAGAAGTTTTCCAACGCTCCCAGTGATCTACCTAAGCAATATAAAAACCTCCTCAGGACTTCTTGCACAATGAACGCAATCAATGCTAAAAGCAACACTGACACCTTGCCAAACTCACCCGTGCTATGGGCTGCTCTCCCACTTACCCCAAATCATACCGTTCCATCAGCTTCAGCTATTGCCCTCTCTCCCCTTCCTCTTGTGCTCCCAAGGTCCTGAGCAACAGCGTGAAACCCTTCATTTACAAACAAAAATGGAGTTTTCAAGATAGCAGAGTAACTTGCTTTATCAAGTACAACTAATACGTGCTCACATAGCACTGGCTAAGTACTAAAAAATAAAAAACCCCCTGACTGGCTCAGTAAGGAGCACGTGCATCCTGATGGTCTGTTGAACCACAGTGCTGCACCGAGAGGCAGCTGAGCACTAAAGGACACAGAGTGATGTACCGTGTCCTTTCCGACAGCACAGTCTCCGAAACCCCAGTGCACACAAAGGGGAGGCAGCGCACAGAGGGGTGGCAGCACTGCAGGCACAGCCATTAAAAGCCGCTCTGTAGTGCAGGGAAACATCAGGCCTGAAGGCAGCAAATATCACAGTATGATGCATAGTTACAGCTCAGTAGGGAAAAAAGGGTTTTGCTGGAATTAGGAATTTGTGTTTGGACTGGGGTGGGGTAAACAGCAGAGGTACGGCATGCTTTCCTCTATACCACTGCTGTTGGCTTTGGGTTCCTTCTGTGGTTTTCTGTCGAATATTTCAGCCAAAGGGGAAGAACATTTCATTAATTTCACCTACTTTTCCCCAGCATTGAAGTTAAATACTCACATCCCCACTTTTCATGATCTCAAGTGTTACACACAGTAAATGTGACAGTTCTGCTTGCACACAAAGAGCCAGCGCGGCAAGGCTGCTCAATGAAAAAGCATGCTGCAAGCTACGGGACCTGTATTTTAAGGCACAGAGAAGTTGAGCACAAAGCTACTGCTTAACAGAGAGGCCCTTTTATTTTTCAAACAGCATTAAAGGAGTTAATTCCAATATACTGGTAACTATGTCACAGCAGATTAAGTGTCCATCCTGAAATTTAAAAACTCCACTTAACCCCAGACAGATTCCAATTAATATTAACAACTTTCAGGACAAGTTCAGCTCAACACTAACATCTGGTGCAGACCCTAATAAAATACTACACACTCCAACATTTTCTTTTTGATAGCTGAGAAGTATGTAAAACTGTTCTTCATTAAATTTAGATAGACTCTTTAATAAAATATTGAGGATGTGCTACTTTAAGACATCAGGAAGAAAAAAAGTATAAATTGGTGATAACGTTATTTCTATTTTTAAATACATCCCACAGAGGCACCCAAGATAGATGAGAAGTGCTAAGCCCATCCCACAAGCTTATTTATTTATTTAATACTTCTTACGTGCTATTTTTAACCGCAGAAGACAGCAAAAGGCATCCATTAGAAAAATTACATTGGTTAGAGTCTTCCTCACGCAGGTTAGACAAGTGAGATATTTGGCTCAACGCAGTGTTAAGAAGAGATGTGGTTTTTCCTCCCTTTCCTACAGGTTTCTGGAATAAAAGCGCAATTTTATTTTTGCAGCATCAGCTAGGCCAGAATCTGTATCTGCAACACTCTGCCAGTCCTTACTCTCCCCAGCCCCCTCCTCCCACCCCCTCACTTCCCGCAAGGTTTAATTTTGTAAGTAATACACGGTTTGAACGCATACACAACGTGCTTACCACAAAGGGACAGTTAAAACGTAGATGTATGGGTTTGGTTTGGTTGTTTTTTTTTTAAGCCTCAGTTGTGCACATAGAAAATAAATGAGAGGAAATGCCATAGTCTCATAGTATTGCATCATTTTGCAGAAGACCTATCCCTTTGGGAGAGGAAAAAAATGGTTAAACATTTTCCATTTTTTCAGTAGAGTTAAGGGATCTTATCTTGATGTTGTTTTTTCTTAGGAATCAAAATTCTTTGGTGAGCTAAGAAATCAAAGGAAGAATGTCCCATCCTTGTCTGTCCTATCACAAATACAAGCTCTCATGCACAAAAACACCAGAGCTCCATTTTCAAATTATTTACTTAGGTGGGGAAAAAAAATCGTGACTTAATTTCTACATGGCATCTTCCTAAATGGTTGCTTTCTTTGGGGAAATACAGAGTGTTTGCATGCACAGCCTCAGCAACAAATTTTCCCTTTTCCTCCCATTTGAAGAAACAAAGCCTAAGCTCCAAGGAGGCACTCGGCACCCCCGAGCCGATTTACCAGGGTTTCTGGGGGACCAGGAGACAAAACTGCACGTAGGCATTTAGGTGTTATTTCAGGAGGCTCTGTAAGCATTTTGATTCTCATCCTAATTTTGCTACAGAATGCACAGGCTGAACTGGATGTGTATTTGCTAGCTGGCCAGGTAAACAGCTACAGACAATAAAAAGGGTGTATAAGGTGAATTTCAGAGGTGTCGTGGGTCCCCTGCCACGCTCCAGGTCCCCTCGCAGAGCCCCGGGCAGGGAGGGAGGACAGACCACGGCGCTGCTCAGCAGTTCCACGGGTAAATCCAGGTGGTAGTTCAAGTCAGGTAAGCACAGGACGGGGCAGTTAATGCATATGCAGCAGCTGGACTTTTCGAACAGCTATCTTCTCTTCTTTTTAAGTTTTCCACAAAGTGAGTTTTTGTAAACAAAAACACGGAGGTTTTTGGTGTCACTCAGAACAAGGACAGTTTGTTTGTTCTACCTGCCTGGAGATAAGCTCAGTTTGCTGATAACAGGCATTACTGAGCCCATAAATGGAAGGATTTTATTCATAATCTATTCATACATGGCACTAACAATGCTTGATGACTAAGAAATACTTGAATTTCTAAAAGAAGTAGCTTTCTCTGTAGTGGAAAGGTCACATTGCACAGAGAACTATGCAAGCAGCTGATGCACCAGACAAGTGTCACCAGCAGAAGGTTGGATAAGAAGCAAGTCATGCAATTTTATGGGTACAAAAATCACTACTAAACTTGAGATCCTGGATAAATATTCAAAATATTCTCTGTATTTGGAATCCAGCCTCAGGCCAGGCCTGGCTTGAGCAACAGAGCGTCTGACACAAGTTTGATTCCTGACTTCTATCTGAAATATTCTGAATATTCTGCATGTGGGCCTTAGAAAGCAGACTACAGTCTGCCAGTAGTAGGCAGGACCCCAAGCAAATTGTCTGCTGAAAAGCCAAATTTAAGAGTTCACATACTTCTTCCCCCTTAAGTATTACATTCAATGTCATTAAAAGGGCTATCTTCCAGGGCACGCCATCCGTCTTACATTCCTCAGACTGCCCAAAGAGAAGAAATGCGAGCTAACTGCCCAGTTTCAGATTTTTGCTTGCAACCAGAAACTGCTGGGATTTAAAGCCTTAAACTCTGAGTAAGATTAATAAGCAGTTATTTAAGAAACTAAGAAATGCGATTTTCAAAATCTGGGAGTGTCGAAACTATACATCACCCATCCTCTCTTTTCGTAAGCGAGCAGCAGGGACACATCAGCGACTCCATCTCAGAACCAGAGACACATTCTTCCAGGCAGACTTAAACTTTCCCACTTGAATAAAATCCTCCTCTGCAATTACAAGTTGTTATGCCACTCTGATGAGAGGAAGCACAGACCTAACATGTCAAATTGCTTCTTTGCATCCCTTGATGCTGTAAATTTAACATTTCCCCTGGAAGTGCTGTTCGTATGTACACTTGTGCAACATTTAAACTGAATACATAATCTAATGCTGTCAAAATAGCTTATTACCGGGGTCTCGTCAATTCCATAACCACATTATACAAATAATATCACTTTCACTGCAAAAGTACGCTCGTGACTCAAATTTTCATTTACTAAAAGAATTATGTTTCTATCAGTCTCCTGCGTGTGGTTACAAGCAGACTCAGCCCCTCGTTGCAGAGAGTCAGCATTCACACACCAAGAGGTGATTCTTTACGCTAAGCTAAAGTCTGATCGGGAGAGCAACTCGCATAAGCAGTAGGAGACCACAGTGGAAAGTAATCTATATTTTGTTAAACCTGTCCTATATATAACATTGAGTTTTCCTGACCTCTACTATTTTTATTTTAGCAACTAAGCAAAACAATGCAGCGACCACCTTAGGTCTGCAAATACTCAGTCTATGAGATATACATTATTTCAATTTATCTGAACGGTGACTTAAAATTATCAGTAACTTCCGTATCAATTTTGCCAGACCCTTCTCACCTATACAGTTCTCTCCGGCTCATAAGCTGCCCAAACACCCAGCTGCTTCTGGGATATTTTGAACAATCTACATGTTTTGGAAGGACAAAAATCCAGCAACACTATCGGTTTAGAAGGAGAATATTCTGATGTTTTCTGGACACAGAGTAAATATGCTATTTAAAGTACACTATTGATATATAAAATCAAGAAGCCTGGTAGGTAATTTTGGATTTCCAGATTCTGACCAGTTTTATAAACTAGTGCAAGGAAGGAAACATGGTGTGACAAGCACAGGAAGAAAGATGTTTTCTGACACCAGTTCCACGCTAGACAACCTGACTCCTTCCTCTATCTTTTGAAAACCACACTAGCTTACAGCACAGAAATTATTCTTCTCTCTCCAATGGATTGGGCCTAGAACGTATATGGACCTCCAGCAGGTCTGTCAAAGAAGAGACCCGAGATCTCCTTGGCATTGGTAGGTTCTGGAAATAATTGACCAATTTCTCTTTAAAACTCCTACAGAAACTGTTTCCATAGGCGTAACTGCCCTTGACAAAAACTCATTCATTATCAGTCAAACAAGCAAAACACAAACCTCCTTGAAAACAAACAATGATCTGGAGGACCACAAAAGATTGCCCATGAATTATGGAAAAGCCAGGTCGTGTTGCAGCACTGCAAGTTTCCACCTCTCAGTGACTTTCAGAGAGATCCTGCCTGCTGAGCAGGAGAGGGGAGAAGAACATGCCGAGCCCCAACAACTAGTGATGTTTCACACTTTAGTATGGGAAAAGACAGACGGGTCCCCAAATCCACCCTTTCCAAATTAAATATATGATCGGCTGTGACTTCTTCAGGAAATTGAGGTCCTTAACATCACCAATAAAAGAAAAAAAAAGATAATATGAGTAATCAATCTCATGAAGACTAGTTACCCCAGAAAGAAAGGTACGCAACCTTCCACATCATCCATTTTCTGTTCCCAGGAGACCCTAATCAACACATATATAATATAATGTCTTTTATATAGCATTCAGCTCCACGTGTCTGGAACAAGTTCATTATTGGGTGCGAGCCTCTTCATGCCCCTTCTGGAAGAGAGGACAGCAAGCAGAGCCCAACCAGAACACACGCCTGCTTCAGTTCCATGTCTTTTGTTATGGGTTGTTGGCGGGGTGTTTTGGTGTGGGTTGTTTTGGTTGTGGTTTGTTTTCTTTTTTTTCTAAATTTCATCCTGATTCTTTTAGGTTACTGAAGCTACAAATCCATTCAATTTTTTTAAATTATTTTTTTAAAAATGCAGAACTTGAACTGTATTTCTGTTGGGAATAAAGGGGAGTGATTCATTTCAGAGGGTGGAGTGAGGGACAACAGAGCTTGAAAAAAATCAGAATTCAGAACAACAGAGCGAAAGGGAAAGCACCTGAAATAAATGCTTACAGTTTATCTTGTACAAGATCTTACAGCAGATTGCCAGCACCAAGTTTTTGAGAAAGTTTTTCATACTCTTCAGAAAAGAAATTTAAAAAAGTAAACCCGAAACAGTTCAAATGCCAAAGAAACACATAAGATTAGGGAAAAGAATATACTCCCTTTACAAAGGGAGGCTGGAAAGAAATTAAGAAAACTGTACCTTCAAGCATACAGGTGTTTTAAGAGTTTACTGAAAGTTACAAGTGTTGCCTGCAGAGATCAGACTCTTAAATTGCGTATTACACCACGTACCTGATCATACACTCAAATTTAGGTAACAACAGAAAGGTAGCTTTTCTTCATCCCTCTACAGACTAATGTAATTTTGCTTTGAAACACCAAAAAGGAAGACATCGTGCATAGTGAAATACAAGTATTTAAAACTATTGCATATATGTCTCAATTGATTTTCAGATTAAAATGAAAAGCATTTGTCTTAACCTATTGTTACACTTACGCCACATCCATCTTAGATGAACCTACCATGTGGTAGTGTTATGTTTGCACCATCAATGATTGCTTGTGCCAGTTCGTGATCATTGCTCTCGAAAGCATGCGCAGCAGCCTTGAGGGCATCCCAAATCTCCTTGCGACCTTCGAAAGCTGGGGCTGTGTCCCAAAACTCGTCTCTCTTGCTGCGCAACTGTCCGTCTGTCATGGGGTAATCACTTTTCCATTTCGGTTTCTCTTTTTTCAAGGGCTGATTACGACCGAGAGCAACTGTGGAGGACAAAGAGGAAAGGAAATTTTAAAAAGTTAACAGCACAAAATTACTGAAGTGTCCTTTAGTTATTCTATTTCGGATCCACAGAGCTGAAGTTTACTTTTGGACAATGCTGATCCTTCTTCCTCATCTCCTTCGAGGCACCGCCTCCCTTCCCCTGGGCTCCAAGTTGGTTAGAAAAATTAGAAAAACTGAGGGGCTACCTCGTGCTTGCTAATTTCACCGGCACTCCTAAGCACCCCACGACTTCTCCCCAAGCTCGCCGGTAACTCCGCATCCCTCCGCCTGTGCCACGTGCGCCTGGCGGGGAGACTCACAGCCAAGAGCCCTCTGCCGAAGGCTGTACCGGTGGTACGGCGAGGCGCCCCTTATCCCACCGCTGGGAAGCAGTGAGGCCACAGCACATCTGGACATCTGCTCTACGCTGTTAGCAACGCGCTCTGCTCAACAAACGTATCTTCTGTTAATACAAGAGTTTTAAGAGGCTGAGGATTTTTTTTTGCATCATCTCCTTTTAAACAGTTTTAATGCAGAGTAAGTATAAGTAGAAAGGCAAATAAGATGCACAAAGGCTAGAATTGTCAGGGACAGAAATCCCTAAAGAATAACCCAGGCATCTATCAAGCTTTAAAAAGTGGTTACCTCATTCACAATAAACAGGAAAGCAGTTGTTTCATTTTAACTACAGCTATTTTTGTGTAATAGCCAGTTAAGATAATCACATAGGTATAATGTTGGTGGATTAAAACTACCTGCTCACTTTAAATTACAGCACTGCTAAGACTGTGCTAAACCCTTCTCTTCCATTTCTGTGAGTCAGGGATTATTCCAACTGCTGTTGAAATGAAAAGGAAAAACAGGAGAGCAAAACTTCAGTGCACACCGGGAAGAATTTCTCCCTGCAAGAGTTAAAACCCCATTTCTTTCAGCCCCCTTTAGCCCCCTTCAGCAGCTCGCTGCAAACCAACCCTGCGAGGACAGCACGGGGAAGAGAGCAGCGACAAACCACAAAAACAGTTCTCATCACGGCTCAATACCGCAAAACCTTGAATACATAGTTTAAACGTCTCCAGAGGAAATGAAGTGTCCTTCAACAGTTAAACTAAGTTTAAGTGCGTTTGCAGCTGAAAATAAGCAGCCTCTCTATGCGACAGGTCACAGAAACTGGGTGATGAGTAGGGAATGCTCCCGAAAGACAGGTAATCGACACAGAACTGAAGTCAATTAAGGACCCCACCACATATGATGCTGGAGAGACTTCGTCTCCTACGCTCTCCATGAAGAGCCCTTGCTGTCCCAAGAGAGCAAAGGAATCCCAGCTGCCGTCAGGCCAGGGAAGCGTGAAGAGATGCCGTCTGTCACCCCATGTCCATGTTACCGAGGCTGAAATGTCTCTTACCAGAACGAGACACCACTATATAGCTGCGATATCAAAGCCTGCAGAGCAAAGCTGCTGCTTATCAGGTGCTCCTGGCTAGTCTGCAAGGACGGGAGAGCACCAGGACAAAACACAAGCATTTACATTTTGTGTTCTGTATCCCACGTCCATCCTTAGATAGATAAGGATAGATAAGAAACATTTCCTTTCTCCAGAGCCTCTTATTTTTCTAGCAAAAAGTTGACAATAGCTGACAAAAAAACCTTTATATCTCTCCTCAATCTTATTCCAGCGTTCAGTTTTCAATGGCAGAATAGTGTAATGTCTGAATATTCTTCATAGTTCTTAATCTACACTTACACTGTAGCTCTACAGTTAACTACAAACCATATTTACATCAAAGAGTGGGGGGGGGGGAAGGGATATGACTGAGAAGACTAAGTGTTAATAAAGTGAAATAGTCATTTCAGGTAAGCTGTAACATTTTGCAAAAACATTATTTAATTAAAATATTCCCTTTCCTTCCTTGATTTTTTTTCTGCCACAGATGCACTCAGCTGTTTTCTAAACAGCACCTGACTCCGAGCATTGGGTCTCAGGGTTGACCATCGGTGCCTGGTATTGCAGAAGGCATTTCAACTTCACACAGGCTTTAAGGAGACCAAAACCAAATTCACGAGGTTACACCTTGCGCCCTTATACAATCTGACTTTATATGACCAATGAACTACCTACTTAAATTTGTAACTCGGAATGACATTCGCACTTAAGAAGCTGAGACTTCAGTCATTGAAAATAGGATAGTTAAAAGACTTCTGATGGTAAGATGACATTGCCAACTACGTCAAGGCATGAGCCTTCTTCAGATTAAAAAAATATAGTAGAGCATATATTTGCATGGAAACAAAGTCAGATCATAATTAAAAGTAGCAAACGACAATTGCATGGCACACATGCAATGTCTCCAGCAGGCATTCTGTATCCCATGCAGAAACTAACAATAATAAACTTCTGAATCCTTTCAAGTGACCACAAACATTTATTGCTTTTTGTTTCCATGGGATTGCTTCCATGAGATTGCTTCCATTTGCTTTTCAAAGAAGTGCTGACCATTTAACAGATTTCAGAACAGCAAACCCAAGTGTTTACAAAACACCAAGTTTCCTGGCAAAACCCAGCGGTTCCCAGTCCAAGCCTCAGCAGAGCACACGCAAGCCGGGAGCCGATGATGCTCCAGCCTCGAACAATGGCGAAGGAGACAGCCCAGACAAGATAGACCATGTGCATTAAACAGTATAGTATGAAACTGTAAAAACATATGTGGTAAAACATTTAAACAAGGAATTGTTTCCTTATTAAGGCTTAGCAGTCAGAGCATGAAAATTTCACAGACAGAACAGGACAATGCAGGAAATTTGGGTCAGTGGGCATCTTTTCTTCCATTCTACTTCGGCTAACATCTGTTTGCATGTACAGTGAATGAATGCTAATTTATCCCACAGGGCACTCTCCTTCTCCCCAAACATTAATTATGAAAGCGGGTTAAAGGCACTTCCCGCAGTCCCCGAGCACAGCGTCGCCTGCACACAGCCCTGCCTGCCCGTCACCCAGCACCGCGGCACAAACTCCAACCGGCCATTTCTCTCCCTTGCTTCCCCCTTCGCCCAAGACAGCATCCGAATATACTGCTCTTCCCTAGACGAGAAGAGCAGGGGAGAGACTAAAGAGACAGAGATCCTAACAGTCTCAAATAACTTCTCCCTGGAGATACAATCCTTCCTACACAGACAGCAGCGATGATAAACTCAGCGATAAATTCTTTTTTTCAAGTTGGAAAGAAGGATGGCGGAAGAAAGGGACTCTACAAATGCCTCTAACGCCAAATCCACTCTAACAAGCCATCCATCCCAGTACTAAGCCTTTAAACACAACTTGGCTTCACAAGGCAGTATTTAAAAACGTCTTTAGCATGTTTACCATTTATTAAATCCCCTAAAAGCTTTATGCCCCCCTGAAGAAATATTAATCTTTCTCTAGCTGTGTGGATAGATGGAGCAGAAGGGACACGAGAAACTTAGGACATGTAAAAAACCTAATGCGGAAAAGGGCCCGAATCTCTCGCTTTCCACCTCATGGTTTAGTCGCTAAAGAGAAACATCACTACATGAATTTCTACAATCAAAATTTTGGACCACATCAAAGAACTTTCCCTTTTCTGTAATAAGGCTGATAAGGCCTAGTCAGACTCGGCAACGAAACAAACATCAGCAGTTTGAAGCACTTTGTCAGGTATTTACAGTGTCAGTTTTCTATTCCTCACTTTGGAAGTAAACTAGAGCTCAAAAGAAAATGTTGACTTCATTTAAGACCACGCACATCAGAGGCACAACCAGCTTGCAAGATCTAGAAGAGAAAGTAACAGCCACATGAATTTTTCATCTTACATCACTTCAACATAAGTAAGAAATTATTAATATCCTGCTTGAAAATATGAATAGTTTTATAAATGCCAAGAAGGCATGTTCTCTCTGAAGCAATACTGAAAGTTGCCCCTCTCAATAGACGGCAACGGTTGGTATTTTTGGCAAGAGATTTATTTAGAAGGAAATACGAAGACCATTAACAATCTACTTTTCAAAAAGGAAAAGATCGGCACATTTGTGACACTCTAAAAATAATTGTGTTTGTTCCTGCTCCAATAGCTCACTGATATTCACGTGGTGCTGTGCATCCCAAAGAGGGGTGAGAAGTTGCTGACAAGCTGCAGGACCTTTCTCAGGGAGAAGAGCCACAGAGGACACTATGTGGCCTTACAAAGGCCTTTCCTGGGCTGCTCAGAGGGGTTACCGCAGGGTGGTTACAGGTGCTCTTTGGCCTCCTGGATACCGGGCCTGTTCTAGCCAGAGAGTTGCCTTAAAGACGCTTCCTGCGCTGCTCCCCCCCAGTTTGAACTGCAGTACTATTTGCATGGTACGCAGAGCACAAGTGCCAAATGCCATTTTTAGGACTTGCTAAGGTCCATTCAGGTTAATGGCAGCAGAAGCAATAGCTAAGAAGGTAAGAAGTCCTGATAATTACTAGCTGCATAATGAACTTCCTAAGGCTCAGCATGCTTAAAAGAAGAAACCCAAACCTCTGTAGTTAGGCACTCCGGGATACAGCGCGAAGCCGGGGCAGAAAGGGCATCACAGTGATGTTCCGCGGGCTGGAGAAGCAGGCAAGCGGAGAGGCAAATCTCGTCTGAACTCAGCATCCACCCGTCCAGCACGGCTGCCGTTCAGGTGTCCCTACACACGCCAAATCCAAGCACTGCTCAAGCCCCCTTCCCTAGTCAAGTGTCCCTTATTAGACTGTTTAATACCTCAAAGTGACCTAAAACCAGTGGCAGACAAGCAGTAGGCTGTTTCTGTCCCATCAGTAGGATATCTAATGTGTTTTCCATTCACAGGTAGAGGAGTACCCCGGGATCCTCGAGGTAGCTACTACTGCCCGCCCCACTAACCTTAGCTCCTGGGAAACTACAACAACATTTTTCAGAAGGAAAGATGTATTTGTCCAGTCCTTGCAGGCTATTTTAATGACCTGAATTATGAAGGTTTGTTTCCCTTCCCCGCAGCTTCCCATCAAAGCAATGTCATCAGTGAGGTTGTCTACACATCTTTAGAGTGAGCTTACGCAGGTAAATCCAGATATTTAAATCAGTTTCTTAACAGAATGTCAAAAAATGTCTAAGTAGAACCTTTTTTTTTTAACAGCTGTTGTGTTTGTTATGTCGCTGTCAATGAGGATCACAGTACTGCCGCTTTCTCCGAAGCGGACCAGATGAGTAGGAGCAGCTGGTAACGGAAGAGTCTCATACTAAAAGCCAATATCCAGCTAAAGCATTCATAATTCCTAGTTTATACACCCATGAACTGTAGCACTCGATAATCAAATTGGATAATATTTCTGCCCCAAAGGGCTTACTGTCAAATCAAATAACACAAATGCAACAGCTGAATGAGACATCAGACAGCTTATAGCCTCTGGAGAAGGACAGGTGGACCTCTGCTTCAATCATGAATTAGATTTTCCTCTTTCCCAGTTATTGACCATGCAGGTAACCCTGCGAGACAGGCCACAGGATTTGGTCCCCTCTTACAGCCCAGAGTTACTTCCAGTAACTGAGCTAAAACTTATACATTTGGGGAACCGTCTTCTTTGCTGTCAGTCAGCCTTACGTGAGCTTTTCCCTCCCACCGCATTTCTTCAGGTATCTTTCACCTATTTCTTAAAATAATGTCAGGAATAAAATTTGGCATGTTAAATTCATGCAAGTGCTCCACAGTGAATCTCTTTCTTTTCCTTTGAAACAGAAACAAATGTTGTTTGTAGCATTAGGCTTTTGCTGCTCTTGTAAGAACCAGGAGAAACTGTCCCAGTTTGGCCAAACTGTGTGTGGAAAAGTTTCCATCCACACACAACCCCCCCAGGGCATAGGGAGCCCCAGCAGTGCAGCTCCCAGAAGGAGACATCGGTACTGGACATGCTCCATTTTAGGACAGAAGGCCCAAAGCTGTCGATCTCCATGCATCCACCAGCAGCTGTATGCCGGAGCTGCAAGAACAGAGCCTTTCGGTGCGTCCAGATCTCTGCAGACCGGTATGGAGACGGATACACAAGAAGAAACAAGCGCTGGGGAAGGCTGGCATGGAGGGACCCTCCACCTGTGCAGCATGAGTTAAGAGCAGATACAGGCAAGCGGTAGAAGGTAACATCAAGATGTTGGAATAACAGCAGTATCAGGAGAATCTGGCGATGGTAATGTTTTCATTGGGTTCTTTTCTTTGTTTTGTTTAGGAAAATATCTAAGAGATGAAACCAACTGCTTAAGTGTTGAGAGATGAAAAAGATTTTGAATGAAACGTGAGGAAAGGAGCAGGAGCGCCCAACAGAAGTGCTGAAGAAAGGACAGAAAAATCACCAAAACAGTCTATCTGAATGGGAAAGATGAGACACATTTTCAGAAACTGTTCTCAGTGGAAAAAAAAAGGATTTGATGACTGTCAGGCTCCACAGGAGGAGGACAGAAATGACAAGCCGTCAAGGAAACAACACAGACCAAAACTTGCAGAGGCTGAGGCCAGCGAAGAGAATGTGGCACACAGGTACTGTTTGCTTTGCTTAAACTGTAAACATGCACAGCTTCAACAGGGGAAGCGATACCCTCCCAGGGATACGCAATTTGAGAAGCACCAATGGGTAATTATTTGAAGACAGTCAGGAGAAGCTAAAGAAATATTATACAAATTGAACTCATGATCAAAAATATTTTCTTTACAAAATTGCTTCCCTGTTGAGGATCAGTTGCTAACAAAGCATATTTCTAAGACAAATGAAATGCAAAGTAACAGTTTATTACCCATAAAGTTTCTTTTAGTAATAGTCCCAAGGTTTTCCCTCCCCACAATCAGTGAGTAATACTCTACTTTATCAAATAAGTCTCATTTTAAATCTATTTTGCTCCCATTTCCTCATAAGGCATCTCGTAATTTGGTATCAATATCTAAATACAGTTCATCTTAGTAATTTTCTTTGCATCGTTCTCTAGTGCGATTCTTTCAGTAGCCAAATCACAATAGTGTTTGGAGGAAGAGTCAGTACAAAGGAGAGGTGCAGAAAAACAGCAAAACCAGGGAGGGGGCAGGGGAAATGTATTGCATCTAAGCAGCAGACAATTTGAATTACATTAAGTAGCATAGGCTTACACAATAACGGGAAAATGGCAGAAGCTTATCTGTTTATTGCTAGTTTTCAGTATTTTTATTTCTTAAGAAGGTCACATTTTTGCAAGGCAAGAACAGTGTTTTGTAGAGGAAGTGTCCCCGGACAGCAGTAAAAGACTTCCAGCCTTACAAATGAAATATTACGCTGAACAAACAACCTTTCCTAACAAATAGATGAAGGAGCACCAAGATTTCATACGAAAACTGAAGGAAATCTCTCTTAGCACAGTCCTGAGAGTATTCGGAGTAGGGTAACGTTTCTGGGGACCCTGGGAGGCCGAGAAAGCCATGAGCCTTCCAAACGCTGTGTGTAGGCAAGATAGATAGATGCACAGGATGCTTGAAAATAAATTTTAGTCTCTTTTCATAAAGGGAGATTGGGGTGTGTGTAAAATGAACCCTACCAAGAAGAACTACATTTCCTCATAGAAATTCAAGTTCTATATTTAAACAGATGTGTAATAAAACATCAGGCTACAGACTCAAACCCGTGTTATAAAGGTGTAGGCAAACCAGTTAGTTTTGAGCCAGACAAGAAGTAAATTTGTGGCATGAAGCTTTTCAGAGCAGCAAACGTAGCAAAGAAACCTGCGCACAAGAAGTAAAGCCACCAACCAACCCCTGGGGCTATTCCCCCTGAAAAGGGCTGAAGGAGAGAAGAAAAAAAAAAGAAAAACAAAAAAGTGTCCTGGTTTGAGGTAAAACAATCAATTTTGTTCAGTAACTTCGCTTCTTAGCTGGGCCTCTTCTAACTACTGAAATTAACAGCATATTGTGCAGACAATGTTCACTTTCTCAGAGTGGTAAGACCTATGTTTATAGTTGATGTCCAGACATGGTATGCAGAGAGGCTCCTGCTTATACTTGTTGCTATAACACCCAAGGCCAACCAACTTTGTTGTTTGCCCCGTTGGAGGGTTGGAAGCGGAAAAGCGTAGTGGGGTCCCACCTGCAAGGAGGAGCAGACGGGACAGGTGACCCAAAACTGACCAACAGGGTATTCCATCCCATCTGCATCATGCTCAGTATAAAAGCTGATGGATCAAAGGGTCAGCCCCTCTTGGCTCTTCCTACAATGGCCGACGTCTGAGGAGGACTCTGTTCGTCTGCCTGTGATCCCGATCCTGAATCCGATCCGGAATCCAGTTCCCGTCCGTCACCGAGTCCAGCCTGGGACTGGCCCAGTGCCAGCCGGTGTCGTGATTGTCATCTCGGGAGCTTGATACCGTTTTGTATATATTTTTCATTATTTCTTTTTATTTTATTATTAATATTTCATTAAAGTAGTTTAGTTCTTTCTAAACTCATAAGTCTCTTTTTCCTCCTCTGCCCCTCTCTTTGAAAAGGGGTAGAGGGGAGCATCTGTCAGTCCCATCTGGGGTCCCCTAGGTCCCCAGTAGCCAATTTGGCCTAAACCACGACAAAAAGAAAAACAGATAAAGAATGGGAAGAACCAGTGGGGGACAGCCGACTGATCACCATCAGTCACAGCCAGGCTTGTGCTCCTACGTGAGCAGCCTGCCAGACACGCCATGTGCTGGTGCTAAATGATGTATGTGGTCCCTCTGGGGAAAGGGGGTGCCATCCATCACTCGTGCCACCCCTACGCTCAAAGCCAACCAGGCAAACAGCGCTGTGTCCCCCCGACGGCTGCTCACCTGTGCCGGCACTGCGGATGTCACAAAGCATCGCTCAAAGCAGGAGCAGGGAATATGCCTTCCCTGCTTCTCCTCGACTCTTGCCTCACACCTTCCCCCAAAAGGAGTTAATTGCACAAAAGAAACGGTAGTGAATAAAATGCAAGTTACGCTGGTAATTACAGGCAGCTTTGGACAAGTCATACGCGCACAATGCTTCCCTGCCTCTCCCCATACACAAGGCACTAAATCTTTGCTGAGTCAATTCAGAGGCTTCACAGCATGAGATATAAAACACATGAGAGGATGAGGGCGTATGAATGTGCTGGACAAAGAGAAAAATTGACTCTAATTACCAGCTATTACACTATAGTCTTCATTTCTCCCATCATTTTCAACAGGAACTGCAGAAGAAATCAAGACAGCCTGGTATTTCCAAGCAGCTCATCACTCATCACCCCTCACATTTCAAAGAAACTAGCAGTATTGCAGTGAAAAATAAAAGCTTCAAAGTTTTGAGATCTGCTCCCTGGTGGTATACCAGATCCAAACATCCCACCTCATCCCAACACACGCAGGATCCATCCAGATCGCTAAGAGCCTTGATGCATGCTTTGTGCTGGGATACGCTGCGATAACATAGGTCACCTTTCACAGAAATTTAAAACACATCAGTGTATTTTGTCTAACATGAGGTGCAATTCACAGCTGAGAGCCAGCTGGCAAGGGGTGAATTTCAGCCTCCCGTCTGTTCATGCAGGTTTTATGAGGACAATTCCTCCACTCCCAGAGCTGCAAGAGCAGGACAGCAAACCCTGATGGTTACAAACTCTCTGAGTAAGCGGTGTCAAACAGAGCAGTAATGCCAACAGAGCAACTGAGAAGTCCTCTACTGTTATTTGCCTCAATATTTTAAACAATATTTTTCAAATGAAATTTTTCGTATTGGTCTCCCACCAAAAGCTCAGCACTATTTCCTACTGTTAGTTCTATGGCTTTATTATTAGTTTACAAAAGCTTTGTGGTTACTCCTGAGCCCTGCCTGCCCGACCAGCTTCCCGCTGGAAGCGCAAGCAGAACATTTCCCAATCATCTTGATTAAGCTCATGCTGCAACACCTCTTCTCCTGACAGATGAAAATGTCTAAGAGAGTGAACACCTCTGTAGCGTCACCACCTCAAATCCTTAGTGCCTCGGTCAAGGGGTGACCTTGGATGAAGCAGGAACACTGCCAGGCAGGGCAAAGGCCAGACGATGCTCATCTGTCTTGACTGCACTCCGTCAGAGGAATATTGGAGCCACAAATTCTGCTTTCTGCAGCCAGCAGGAAGAACAGCAGTAGCTATACTTGCTGCTCAGCGTGAGCTTCAGCCTTGCAGTGAAGTTCTAGTAGTGGTGGAAGCTTTGAAGGACAGACATTATCAATGCAATTACCTGCCAGCACTGTTTACACTAGAATTTATACTGCTCCTATCTCTGGTAGGTGCATGTTTTCAGCTGGATGCAGAACAGAATAAAGATTTACCTGTTCCCAAATCACGTGTACAAGCACCGAGACCTTTAATCTGTACCATCCACAGTGCAGAACTAGACTATCTTTTGGAAACCTATGACAAGAACATTAAAGAAGCTGTTAGCAACATGAAAAATATTCTATTTGAGATACACTGCTTAAAGTACATCCTTCTTTTGACTTCTGCAAAGCATAGCTTAACTTAAAACTCAATTGAAGCCGAGAATTTGGCATCAATGCAGCCTCTCACATGCAAAAAGAATAAGCACAGTACGGAGACCAGAGGAGCTGGGAACTGTGGGAATGCAGTGGGAAGCTGCACAGAGCTTACCTATAAAGAAAAAAAAACACAGTGCTTTCTGTCTCACATCACGAGGAAGAATGCAACTCAGCAACTTCACTTTTAAAGTACTAAAACCCTTTTGTATTTTCCCCTCGATTCAGTTAACAGGGAAACTTTAGACACATCAGATAAAGCTGTAAAGTGGTGAGTTCCTCCGACGGGTCAGCTCCACGCCAGTGTGGAGCTGCCGACACCAGCACTGGCCTGCTGCTCCACGCCAGTCTCATCAGCTAGTGTGGATTTAATACAAGCAAAGATCTAGCGTTCCCTGCTGCAAATGAACATCGTCCTGGCTCAGAAGCCCCCTTCCTGCTTGATAACGTTCTCCCTCTGACCACTGCATAACAAGCACCTGTATGAACTGCTAAGGAAAGATTTAAATACATTTATGGAGAGTGACATCCCTCCTGTCACAAACCTTACAGTTGGAAGTGCTGCAAGTACTTCTCTGCACGCTAACAGCCAAGTCCTGCATGCTTCGAGCAAGGCACAAATCGGAGCCTGGCTCAGCGGCGTTTAAACCAAAACTTTGCTTTTATGTTGGGCTAAGCCATGGGAGCAGCACGGCCGGCGCCAGCCTCTGCCACGCAGCCGCCGGCCGACCACACAAGGTCGTCACAAATTCTCCAAGTTCGGTAAGTGACAGACAGGGACGTCTGCTGTACATCTTTCATCCTTCAGAATCATAAAAAATATTAAGCTGATAATTTTCATTAAACAACACAGGCGGCTCCACCCCAATTAGGTGCAAGCGTGCTGACAGCCAGCCGGCACAGCCTCCTCACCAGACCCACGTGCAGCATCTGTACACATGATGCTGCAACTTCTGAAGACTTTTTGGACGATGCCCCCAGTGAATTTACTCTACGAGAACAAGTAAACCCAGACTTCTGCAGCGCTTAGCCCATGCGCGGGTCAGAAGGAAGAACAGCAAGGGAAGAGCTGGGGCATTTCAGTGCCCCAACAGAAACAAACTCTGCCAGCATCAGGGATTCAGAACTAGTTTCAATATAATTAAACCATTTTAGGTCACCACTGCGGCTCATTGCTACCTAGGAAAATTTTAAAACCAGAGAGATCCTAGAAATCCATAGGGTTCCCCTAAAGTAAAACTGCTTAGGAGGAGCTGCAGAAGTCAGCACAATTTTCAGATCCCATCTCACCACAGTGTTCATTTGCATCAGGCTATGTTGCATTAAACCCTTCCACCAAAATTTGGAATTTAACACAATCTGTGTAATATAAGGTATAATGCACAAGACAGATGGCCAATTTAATGTTCCTAATGAATACTCAGGTGAACAGGGCATTGCTTGCCATGTCACTCCTGCCATGCACAGCAGTCACAAATTCCAGAAGGGAGTGAACAAAAAAGCCTCCAAGTCGGTAACTGTTTTTACAATGACCAATGATTAAATTAGCTTAGTTACAGGATCTAACACCATGTCTTGAATTTATTCCAGTGTCACAGTTATTGGCAGGGATAAAGTTTCACATTAGCCAATTAACTAAATGCACTATTACTGTATCTCAGCTACTTAAGCTCATCAGTTAATTAAGAGATCAGTATAAGCTGAAAATAGGAATCTTACCTGACACACATACCAAACATACATTATCTTAATGATTTAATTTTACAGTTCTGTATTACGTTCCACAGGTGCCATTTGGAAAACTTAAAGGCAATTGCTCGGTTTAAGGAACAGGTGAAAGATGCATAAGCAAACATTTACAGATTTGATTTAAGAAATCTTATTTCTTAGAATAATATTTGCTGCTTTACGAAGCTCCATTTTACAAGGTAGCTTTTAATGAGAAAATTACTATTTCACACTCATTACAAATTACTTCGGTATCAATTTTTAGATGCTTTCAACTTGGTTCCCGAATTTAAGAAGAGTTTTAACTTAGTGTCTAACTAACACCTACCACTCATTTTCCCGGGGACTATGCCCTGGTAATTGCTGAGAGGTGCGTCTGCCAGCGCAAGCTGAATGAGGCCAACCTGCGGGCACACAGCCATGCTAAGCACCTGCAGCTGTGGACAGATGTGTAACGGTGGGATAATACATTCTCGAGACTCCTCAGCTGTCAAGCTTCTTTCTGCAAAGTAATCTCTCAATCAGCTCTGAGCAGTAGGTGGTAACGTCTTCTTTAATAGCTTATTCAATAGCTTTAATAGTCCTGCCATACACAGCACCACCACACCTGTGATTTAGGAGCAGAAAATCAAGTATCCCTCTTGTTCATGTTTATCCTTTAAGGTCACACAGCACAAGTCATGACAGGACAGCATTGCTCAAGACTGCCCTAGAAGGTGGACCTGGTTTTCCACCTACCACTAAGCCCACCTTTTTGGAATATTTGTCCTTCCAGGCAAGTTTACAGCCATAGGATAAAAAAAACCACAAGGCCTTGCAAGGGTGAGACTTCATTTCTGCGGCAGGTTGATTAAAAACAAACAAACAAAAAACCCCAAACTAACAAAACCTTCTATATTTCAGCTGCCCTTAGCACAAAAGGCTCTTCATCCGCAGAGGTTTCTACATGCTATGATATTTTAACTGGCAGGACATTCTCCTCCCCTGCTGTCCCTTGTTTCCCATCAGTAAAAAGCAATTCATCACAACATTAACAAATTAGTATGACCACAGAAGCTAAATGATCACATTACTGAGCCTCCAGGTGCTCCCAAACAGCCAGATACCAAAAGAACTAGGTCCATTTTAATGTTTATACATTTGACTGTGCACACTGAACTTCTGCAGGGCAGAACTCTGACAGACTGGTGGCTTAACGCCCAGTGGAAACCAAAAACATTCATTTACTTCACTTCTATAGTCAATACTTTCTGGATCCACAATCCAGTTAATAAGCTTGAAAATTTATTCATGGAAGTACATATGCTTACAGCCTAAGTAAATCCCAGCCTTGAGTTCAACAGCATGTCATCTAAAACAAGTGGGGGAAAAAAAACAGCTAAGGAAAAATGATGATGCCAGTTGGATTTTTAAATAAGCAATTTTGAAACTAAATTCTTATCTGTTCTTCTGGACAATCATTCTTCAAGAAACTAATGGCCAAGACTGGAGAAAGCTCAGTAGCTGGAAGGTCCATCAATGGGTGTAAAGGTCAAACACCATCAATAGCTCACAGATGCAACACTTGGGCTTCTCAGACAAGAGCGACACGGAGCTATGAGCAGTTGTCTTGGGATGCTGAGGAAGTCTACTCATCCTCACACCCCTCCCAGAAGTTCGAACATATGGTAAAGAACAATTGAAGGTAAATTTGGAACTATCTGCTTGAAAATTAACTCCTGTGAAAAGCTCTGGTGGGGCCAACCCTACATTTGATTTTCACCCCATGTGAAGGATAGGAATTTGCCTTAAAACAATGTGTAAAAGAGCCACAGAATCTAAAGCGGACCCTGGAATCTGCTTAAGTGACTGCATTAAGGGATAAAATGAAAGCCGTTACTTATAGGAGCTTTGGGGACCCAGCAGCAGCTTAGAGCAATTGACCGACAGCTCTGTTCTCCAGCCGAAGATGCTGGAGACTACAAAGCATCGGAGGAAAACAAAACCAAAACCCAGAAACAAGCAGTTCAGAGAGGGCAGCTCCACATTAGGATCACCGGAGAGTACGGAAACAGGATAAAGACTACCTACTTCTGAGTGAAAGTGAAGTTGGGTAATTTCCCCACCACCCATCCATGTGTCCCACCCCGTGTCTCACGGTGTCTGCAGTTCCTCTCCTGTGCCATAAGGTGCCACATCCCTTCTGTACGCTGCTACTCTACACTGACAAGGTGACATCCCTCTTGCCCCTGGTTTCCATGGACATTCAATTATGCAGATCTTGGAAGAAAGGCTAAAACACACCATGAGTTCAGTTTTCATATTTAAGCTTTTTTTCAACTGCAATCTCCAAGGTAAGAGATTTTAGGGAGAGAATGAACATCTCACAGAATCAGAGGGTTCATCACACAGGTTGAACAAAGCTCCCATTTATTTTCCAATACTTAAAAAGGGAAAACAAATCATAACCAAGAATTAAAAAAACCCCAAGTATCTCTGCTAATTATTCTTCTGTAATCACACCAAGGACTTACTTTCTATACTGTTTTGTTACATAATTTAATAAGTAACAATAGTTTAATGATAGTAATTACATCATTAATTAGCACCGTTACCTTTGCATAATCCTTCCTTTGATGGTAAATGCAGACAATTTCCTCTTTTGTGCACTCCTCTCGCATAATGTGAGATGGCAAGAACCAGTAGCATACAAGGATGATGTGAACATGAACTCTGCATTCAAGGGTTTGGGGTGGTTTGTTGTTTAGTTATTTTTTTTAGCAGAGGACAAGTTGGTCATATTCTACAAGTTTAGTTACTTCTCAATGTTGTTCAGATTAATACTGATACAGTTTACAGGACAAGTTGGATATTAAAAAGCCTTTAAAAAATTTCGTAATAGATTAAAGTTAATAAAGCTGAAGCATCACCTGCAAGCAGGATTTCTTTAAAATTGCACAAAGTGTATCTGCAGCATTTTAGGTACTATTAACTAATAACACCCAAGCAACTTCAGAAGACCAAGCTGCCTTTTGAAAAACACGTATGCCTGGCTATTTTATACATACTAACCTCTTAGCTGTCAGGAACTCCTACCTTTCAAATATACCTTTTATTAAGAAAACCATATTTATCCCAGAGTTAGAGACAAGTAATAATACGTAAGGACACTAGTGCATTGCTTAGATAATTAGAAAGCTATGATCCATCTTCCTAACCTAAAATGAAAAATATGCCTTTGTTGCAACCTGTATATATAGTATGTCTCATCCATGCAGGCAAAAATAAAACTCTACCATTAAATGGGAGCACTTGAACAAAGTAGCCTTAAAACTACATCCTTTCAAGGTCATTTTAATCCCCTGTGGATGTACTCAGGGAAAAAATATAGACCTATTACAGCCTATGGTCAAGGATTATTGATGCAATCCAGCTTTAAGCATTTAACTGAAGGTGCCCAAATTAGGAGCATAACCAAGGCAGCATCCTCCAAGCAATGCTGAGAGCAGACATCAACTCCCGCTATGAACCTCCTTCTCCGGGAGCCTGCTACCCTCCATGAGATGGAAGGACCTTGGAGTAGGCACGGGAAACTGCCCTCTTCATTTAAATTGCTCAAATGAAGATAGATTAAAGTAGCCAGAGCCTTTCCACCTTTAGCAAATTCATTTGATCTCTTTCTAAAGTCCCTGAGCACAGAAGTCTTTAGCTCTATTAATGGATTGAGCGGTGCTTGTTCTGTTACCGAAGGGCAGCATTTCCAACGGACACAACAGCACATCCCTTAAGTAACTCCTCTTCCTTTCAAATGAAGGGATCACTACAGAGCATAATTTGATTTAAAATGCATTTAATTTTCAACAACTCAGAGCAAGCTAAAACCTGGCAGTGCAATGATTATGTTGGCAACAGTTCCAGCTGTTACATACCTAGTAGTAGCTGCAGTAGGTCTCGACCATGGACTACATTTGTCTTTTCTAAAAAGGTACTCACCATAACACTTGAAGGAGCTTATTTCTCCAGTGTCACCATCTACTCATAAGCAAAAGTAGTATCATTTGTCAGGACAGACAACTTTCCTACTTTTTCACATAATTTAAGACATGAGTGCTGTAATAGCAGATTAAAATAAGGGTATGTTGATTCTGGACTTGAGAGCTAAGTTTCTGTAGGAAAAGTCTTTGGTTCTGAGTTAAGGCAGAACTCTACAGTGTTAGACAGACCCTCTCCTCACCCCTTCTCCCCTTACTTAAAGGGAAAATAAGCCTAGATTCAAATTTAAGGATGAGAAATTTGACTGGTAATGAGTGAGAATGCATTAGAAAAATATTCTTATTTCACCCACTTGAAAACAAAAGCCCAGATCTCCCCTGGTTTTTCAGTGCAGGTATAACTATTTTGTTTAGGTGGAGGGTCTCCTGAAAGCAATGGGGAAAAAAAAAACAAAACCCAAAAACCCCCAAAAATGCTGATTGCTGGCCAGAGCAGTTAAAAGAAGAATTTACAAAAATGGCTGGATGCAAGTACATTCCTGATACACCCAGCTTGCTGTAGTAATTACTGTGCTCTCATGAGCAAACTGTGCCCATGAAGTGCTGCTTCTGCAGCTCTGATCGAGGGCGCCTCAAACCCCGGACTCAGCAGAACTGGGGCTGCATTTCGGACTCCATCACAGTAGCAATCAAATTGTAAACATGAAAGAAACCCAGTCAGGTCCCCCCAGGGAACAGAATAAATACACAAAGAAAGTAGTTAAGTTTCCTTGCTTTTAAAAGCCTATATGAAAACTAGGAATGGAAAGCTTACTCTGGGACGCGAGCAGACCGAGCAGCTCTGTGCAGCTCAGGCCAAGCCCCAGGCAGTGATTTCTTCCAACAGTAGTTTCTCTCCTGCTTACTTTTTAAGCTGTAGCTTTGGTTCGTAAAACGATGGCCAGTGTCCAGGACCCTCCCTATTACAGCAATATTTAGGCATTACTAGCAACAGAGGCTATTAAAAATAATAATCAGAAAGGCAGTAAGAAACAAGAGACTCCTTTGCGGTGGGAAGAGTAATCTTTGCTGGGGTACGTCCGAGATGAATACCAACTACTTAAGAGACGGTTAGAAAAATCAATTAGGAAGAATAATCCTCTTTGCACGTTCTTTTCTTACTAAACCTGGAAGTTTGATATCTAGTATTCTGAACCAATCCCTATTTTTATGACAGAGCTGTAATCTCCCCTCCCCGAAGCACAGCATTTTCCTCTTGGCTATCACAGAAGAGCTTGTGTCTTCTGCTTTGTTAGATACCTGCACCTGGAACAGCAGAAGCTGATCCAAACGGTCCAAAGCTCCCAATCCAAACTGCCTCTCCAAGAAAGCCACTGAAATACGTAAGTTTTCAGCAGTCGCACTGCATGGAAAACCTAGTGCTAGGAACATTTAAAGACTGGTCAATAAAGTACCCGGTACTCAGTTAATCAGCCTTAACTGTATTTCCACAGAAAGAGCAGGCTGTAATATTAGCCACAGAGGAAGGGGGAGATGAGGGCGAAGCTGTGTAATCCAAAGGCTTTGATGCTAATGATGACCATGAGAAAAACGCACCAGAAAACATTCATGTCTGAGCAGCACTCACCTCAGCTCCCCCAGCTGAAAAGAGCTCATTCATGGGGGCTCACTATTTAGCATCAAAATTGACTTTAACACATAATAATCTGCACTGAAATATCCTGCTAGAAAAATATTTGTTTTCTGAGAAAAAGGGTTCCTTATTTATTAACCTTCAACATAAACAAGTGAAAGTTGTAAAGTTTCAAAGTAAGAAACAAGACAAGAAAGGGTGCAGATACCTAAGTCTGAATTGCATGGCAGGAGTTCCTTCAGCTGGAAAAAATCCTCATATTAATTTATAATAATGAAATGAGACATGTGAAAGAAGGAAGGGTGACTGCACTGAGCAGCTAGAAGTGCACTTTATCAATGGAAGATGAATTCAGCTTGGAAATTTGGCAGGCAGAGCAATCAGATAGCGACAGCATACTCGAGTAGGCAAACCTGGAAAGAGTTTTAAGACAAGATTAGATCAGTTGGTAGAATTTCTAAGACAGAATATTCAGTTTGACACAGCACTGAACTAGGAAATACAGAAGCCTTTGCTGGCACTGCCATCTTGGACTTTGCACAACCTTGTTTTAAGCTGAGTTGTCATTACTTTAAAAAAACCCTATTTTATTAAACAGGGTTGATGATCAGATAGCAGCGCGCTCAGCATATCTCTGGATGTAGCCTGCCAAGAGACGTTAACAAGGTAGGACACTGGCAGGAATTGAAATGCTTCCTCCCCCACCCCCAAGTATCTATAATATTTTCCTAACTAATGTGGAGCCCAATGCAAATTATTAACTCTTGGTAATAAGTTTCCCACCACAATAAGATAAAATGCTAATGTTGTTTCTTCTGTAGTCCAGCGGCATACTATTCTCCCTGAATATAATCATCAGAAAGAACATAATCAGAGTAAAAAATCGCACTTGCAGTCTTAAGATAAAACACCTGTCTTCTTTGGGATGGATAAAGCCAGAAAAAGTCATATTCTATAAGTGAAGTTATATACAATGCAAAAGAAATACTTGGTTATTTTTCGACACAGTATTTTGAGGAAGCTATTGTAAGTACTGTTTTAAATATGTTTACTTATAAAAAGTTGCTCCCTGAGAACTGATCATGACTGATCATGTCTTGGGACGGATGAAGGCTGGGAATGGGGAGCGTCAAAGAGCCCACCCGTTCCGCATGCATAATTGCTAGTCAAAGGCGAAGCAGTTCGCTAGACCCCATCAACAGGACGGGCACAAGGCGGGTGTTTCATTTGGGCTTACCAGCTAATGCACCCTCAAATTTCTACTTCCAGATGGTCTGGTAAGCAGCCTCTGCATAACTGACTTGCATCAAAAATGCTTGGAAGTATCCACCAGCAGCACTAAGTGACGCCCACTATGTTAAACAAAGAACCCATATTCCTTTGGTTTCAAATAGCGTTGCCATGTTTTCCCCACTGCCGAACACTAACTCTCCAAAAACCAGTGGAGTATTTCACTTCTCAAGCTGCCTAAAAAGCTAGAGTGGTAATTTAATCACAAGCCAAGCACACCAGTTTAGAAAGTCTCTATCATGAGTCAGAGTTCAAGAACTAGAGGATTATTTACACCTAAAGGACTGTCACTCCGGTATTGCCTTGCAATACCAAACCGCAATATCCATGCTCACTTGTTCTGACAACGCTGCTGCTCCTTTTCTCTCCCAGAGGAGAGACTAAAATTGTGTATTCCCTCTTGTTCCATTCCATAGGAGTTTCAGTTAAAGCCAAAAACTGAGCCTGTAGTATTTTTGGAGCTATTTTTGTGCTATAGTATCAGTGCAGCAACTGGAGTGTCCTGGTTACGTACAACAAATGTTCTTGTTTCGGTCGCGTTAAGGCAGCGATGGGACATTGCATTAAGTACCATCAGCGTGAGGCTATACAATACGTGACTGATTTAAAGCATGTGACTTTAATCGAGCAATGCAATTTCAATACACATGCGGTTTTCTGTTGCAATTCAAGCTGTTCTGGCACCAGAACTAGTTTTAGATTTGGCTAAAGATACAATGGAGATCTACAGATGTGAAAAAACAACACACAAATGAGTAAGAGAACTTATCAAATAAGCATTTAAAGCTTAGAATAATATCTCATATTGATAAGCACTTTACAGAACATATTTTTATTCAATAATTGCTTGCATTTATAGCAACCCATGTTCTTTTAATGTAATTCTGTAGGCACAGAGGGAAAAAAAAAGTTACCAAAAAAAAAATCAGTCTGTTATGTATTTACTGAGCCAAGTCATCAACATGCAATTCACAAGCAAGTTCCAACTCTTTAAAAAAAAAAAAGTTTAAATAGATATTTAACAGCTTTCCCCTTCCTCACCCCTTAAAGTGCTAACCCTCAGCTGGGACCTGCGATTTGCCACCCGTTCAGGAGGTTTTCTCATTACATGCACTGGATGTACGAAATGCACAGGCAAAGGAAGAGATTCGCTCACCCTCAGCAAGCAGGGCATTCGCATCACGTCCCAAACGGGCTTCCAGACCAAATCCAGGAACAGCGAAGGATGATGCTACTTCGAGGTGTGAAGGACTGGAGTGCTAAGCTTCATCTGAACGTATGTTTAACTACTGCTGCCACCAAATATAGCCTCCTTGCGAATACATCCAGCGAGAGTTAGTGAAATTGTTAGTCCAACCTTCAGATAACGTTTGTGGTTTCCAAACTACTTAACACGTATGCTACACTTTGCTTCCCATTAACACTTCCAAACTGCTTATTGCCCATGTCTTCTCACCCTCGCTTCAGTCCATGTGCTAACAAGCTTGGAGCAACCAGAACCCGCGATTAGTAGAACTGGGACTTTTTTACCTGCGGTATGGTCCTGCACCAAAAAAGTATCTAAACATGGTTCCATGTTCAGAGGCATTGAGTCCCCTTCTCCTCACTTCCAGGATGGCCCCATGGGTCCTTCTTGTCCCTTATGGGGGACAGGGATGCAATGAAATGACTCATGCAAGTGAAGTTCAGAAGCTTTTCGCAGGTGAGAGCCCAACTGAAGGCTAAGCATCCTGCATTAAAGACAACATTTTGATGTACACAGCTTTTCCTTGCACCAGAGATGAAGCAAATGCATCTGAAAACACTGTGAAGACATTAAGAAGTGCAGCATATACGACATACGCAACGCTTTCCTATACCTTTGCCAAGAAATACTTTGTGCAGTACATACGAACCGCGTGAATTTGCAAATTTTACTTAAATCATTTACCTTTTCACCAGTCAGCCATTATCCTGCAATTGCCAATGCTCTACAGTAGGCTCAGGCACTCAAGCAGCAGCGTGTTGCCAAAAAAAAAAAAAATTGGCAGGAGAAAATGGCATTCACCAGCTGCAGGTACTATCCGCTATTTTGTAGGTACTCTTTTACAAAAAGACTGTATTTACTCATACAGACAAGAAATCACAGATGATAGTTCTGTGGCGGAAAAATAAAGCGACAAAGTAAATGCTACAAGAGATCCTTCTCATGAATCCAGAGTGCCCTTGATCACAGCGTGAGAGCAGAAATTGAGCTCCATGACTGAATTTTAAAAATACAAAGATAGCAAGCTTCCTACCCCAAACGACTGTACTCTGCTCCCGATGCCATCTCAGGCCCTGAGAGTATTCTCAAAGAGCACACGCATCTGCTGGGAGAAGGTGCGAAATGCCTTCCTACATCATATGTTGTCTGAACTAGGAGAATTATTTATAGTTGCTACATCATTATAAATTATTATAAACCATAATATTTTATAAACTATTACGTGTTTATAATTCATTTTATGCAACAATATTTTAGTTATTTATAGAAAAGTGTCAACAACAGTAGCTTGAATATATATATTTTAAGCGTAAACTTTCCCTGTTAAACATGTGCAAAGATAACATGCAATCTACAGCATTGTATGATACATTTTCCCATTTCAGCCTCTAATCTTTTTCCCCCGGGCAGCACCTGTTCTCGCTGAAAACTACTGAAGCACTCTTCACTACCATTTGTAAAGTGCTTTTTCTTTTATGTTTGAGAATGTGGGAAAACCACATGATAGATCAGAAATTCCCCAAACCCCCTCCCTTCTACCTAATCTTCAGCACAAGGATGTCTTTTTATATATATACACACACACATATATATATATAAAAAATCCTTCAGCACTAAAGAGTTTCTACAGAAGTGAAGAATCATTTCTTCAGAACTGTGCCCATCTCCTCCCACAAATGGCTTTCAAGCAGGGCTTTGAATTTTTCCTTTTAAATCGTGTTCGCTAAGGAGGGGGGAGATGGGAAGAGAAAAGGACATCGAAAAAAGGATGAAGGGAGGAGCTGTTAAAGTGATTAATACGTAAGCACAGCAGCAAGGATCCCCAGCCCCACCAGTATTTCTACTTTATGAAGTAAAATGTTCAAATGCTTTACATTAGGCCCTAATAGGACAACTGAATGTAGAACAGCTCCTGCAAATTGATAGCATGTATTAACTGCTTGTGCACTTATTACCTGCAGAACCTGCAGTGCCCCTGCATCTCTCAGTACTCTGATGTCTCAGGATGACACGCTACTTATGTCATTTTAAATATTTAAGGTAGCCTGAGAAACTCCAGCCCCATTCAGCATTTAAGACAAAGTTTTTCATTTACTTCAAAGGTGGGAAACAGAACAAAAACCCTTTACGCAGTTTGCGCCGCCCCATCTTTTGGCCATCTCTCATCTGCACAAACTTAATCTGAGCATGTCAGGAGAGAAAGCTACTACCCGGCTAATAGCTGTGGGATCAGCTCAGGGTCAGCAGAAGGCAGCAAACGCAAAATTCAGGTTCCAGATGAACCTTAAATAAACCACATCAGACATCCTGCATATTTTACTGCATGCACACAGGTCAAGACAGTATATCAAGTTACACACTATGCTATAGGTACTTTCCATCGACTGTACAAGCAGCGCAATGAGCACTCATGCTGCTTTTGGATGCATCGCTCTTGCGCTGATATTGGTAACTCAGTATGAAACACTGAATTAGATTCTGCACTTGCACACTGGAAACAATCACAATATGAGGGAAAAGCTTTTTTCTTTTATTTCTTAAAAAAAACTCAACAAACAAACCCCAAGCCCCCAAACAAAACCTGCACTTCTTTCACTTCCCAAGTAGCGGAACATTTATCTTTCTTCAAATCTTAGATTTCAGCCAGACAACATACAGGCAGCAGATTAAGCTGTAACTGAAAACCTCAGAGTGCAAGTGAAGTGTTTCATTCAACAGCCAGAAACCAGGTTACAGACTTCAGCATTTTATTCTTCCTTGTAATCCACCTGCTTCACAGAACAGCTCACTCCATTGCCTCTCCCTTCTGATTTCGGGTAATTGAGCCTCGTCGCTCTCGCCAGGCTCCCGTGCCGAGCCATGCCAGGCACCAGCCTTCCACCAGCGGGACCAGAAGCTGTGGCACAGGCGCTTCCCCAGCGAGTGGATCCGATGTGACCCTACGCTGGCTCCCAACACACGGATTCACCAGCACTGCCAAGTCACAACACGGACACCAAAGGCTTAGCATCGCTGTGAGCAAACAGAGCCTGTGGGTTTTCAAGTAAACAAAGCAAGCAGATGCCTCGCAAAGCCCACCATACACACGCAACGCTCGCATCGCCCTGGCAGCCACCCAAGGTCAGCGCCTTTCCGCATGTTGAAATTCAGCATCCCAAACTGGCAAGACATCCCCGAGGACCACCTCATCTGCCTGCTTACTCTATTTTTCCTACAATTACGATGACTACAGCTGTCTAAATGGAGTAGCTTTTAAAGCCAGAATGAGGAAGATTTAGAAAGGCTCAATTTCATAATGGGACTTTTGCAAAAGAAAGAGGAGTCCTACAGAGCTTCCAGTTGGAAGAAAAATAAAACCCACAAACCTCCACAAACTTCACCCCAAGCACCCGCATGTAGGAAAGATGAAGGCGAATCAATGGCTCCTGCCTTTAGGCCTCCACTTAGGCGCTACGCACCCAAGAGATGCCACAAACAGACTTCCCTGCTTCATCCTGGCTGCTGGGTGGCAGAAATCCCCCGTAGAAATGCTCTTCCCATCCCGAGACAGGGATGCCACCGGCTCTGGGAAGGGAAAGCTTTCGGTTGCACACCCAGCTGCGCCTCTTCTCAGGGAAGACCCCATGGGAAGGAAAGCCAAGCCCTTCCCGCATTTTCTTTCAGAGCAGTACTTGGGAAAGCCATGCAGCATGGCCGCGGACGCACTGGGATCTGGCTTCTCTGCAGGAGAGGATGGACGTACTGCACCAGCCACGCTCAAAACGTCATTTTGAATCTGGTGAGAAAGAATTGGGAGGATCATGAAGCACGTGCTGGCCAGTAGAGTGTACTTTCCTGTAGTAGGCATAAGTAATAAGGAAAAAAAAATAAAATTAAAAACCCTAAGAACTAAGAGGGAAAAAAAACCCTGAAGCATTTGCAACAAAGGAGTCTGAATTTTAAGGCAGCGACGCAGAGGTAGCAAATTGGAAACAACTGCCTAAAAATATAACTGACTTTTATATACAGTGTTTGTCTACAAGATAGGGTGAAAGTTACATCAAACACTATAAGAATCACAGTCCTTTTTGCCCATAAACAGCAAAGGAGCGGTAGTATCCAGTTCTCAAACATGGTCATCAGCTCAGAAGTTTTTCAGATATTTATGTTCTTTCTTTTTTCAGGAGCTGGGTAACCATACCAGCTGTGGCCAGCTTGATCCTTCTTTGTATTGTACTTGCAAGAAGACTTGCAGAAATTGGCAAGACTTAACTATAAGGCAAACCTTTATTTCTGGCTTCAACTGTATTATAATTTGTGACTCATGAATTATATTATTCAACATTTACATGAAAAATAATAGCTATCATATTACCTGCTGCAATAAGAGTGGATCGCTGCTTTTTAGAGTTTATTCAAACAGGCAACTAATAATATTTTCCATTTATCAAAAATCTCCAAAGCACAATGAATGTTCAATTTATTACATTTAATATTCAGCAAAGGAGGACGTTGTTGCTTTCAACACTGAAATCCCAAACAGAAAAATTAAAACAAATCACTTCATCTAGAAACCAAACAAACAATTACATGGAGGAACAACGCCAAAAAGGAAACTGAACAGCTGCGTTTGTCAGCCCTTATTAACAGTAAAAATAACACCTTATTTCATTTTCTAAGAGTTACTTGTTATCACCTGAAAAACAAAACAAAGTCTATTAGTTTACAAATGAAAAGTGTCATACCATCAAAATGATATTCCAGTAGAAAAGTACTTGGGACTGAATTATCGGGCACTCTCAGCACAAAATCCACAGTTCCTAATAATCTCAAGGATGCTGTGGGTGCCCAGCCCTCAGGAAACCAAGTCATTAAAGCCTACTTCTATTACAAAGCCCCGATAAAGACCACACATACTCTGGTGGACATCATGAGAGATTTAGAGCAAGTTGTAAGAGCCATGCTAAGCTTTCCTTATTATTCCTTTTTTTTTTTAAAGCCACAGTTAAGACCTAACAGCTAATGCCAGCTGTGATTTAATATTACTTTTGCAAAAACATATCCAGCACCATATTTCAGCGTTGCTTTACAAAACAGCAGGAACTACCTGAAGTCTAGAGCTACCTCCTTTAGATGGCAACGAGACCCCAGAAAGGCGCTGTGTGCAGGCACGCACCATCACAGCTTGCAACCAACAGCTAAAGCACGCTGCTAAATGCAGTCTGGAAGCGGGAGATTCTTTGTATGCTCCGATACAAGGGGTAGGCACCAAATGCTATTAACTGCTCAGTCATGAGATGCTTGTTTAACCCCCCCGTGCAAGCTGTGCATAGCCCTACTGTATTAGTCCAATTGTGAGCAACAAATCTGACTACTTAATATGCAAATTCCCTTGGTCAGTCTTCCATAGAAGCACCATGAAAGCAGTTATTGTAACTTCAAATTAGACATGTGATATGCAGCACTGCACAGCACTCGAAAGAAAATATTTAAGAAATTGTTGTCCAGTTATCAAAAGCAGAGGTTGAGCACAATATTTGGCTTTCCAGAAGTTAATGAAGCTCTAGCACTGCATCAAATTCTGCAGGAGGAATTTATATTTTTAATAATCTCCTATTCTAGCGTGTCAGTCAAATGTGCAGCCCTATATCCACTTGTCCCTATTATCACTGCTGGGTGATAGGGGCAGCAGTAAAGAAGACAAATTTCAAACAGAATCACCATCTTTTATAACAAAGAGGGGCGATAAGAACTCCAGCAGGCAGGCGAACATCATGTCAAGGAGAGCCCAGCAGCAATCAGACAGCTGCAGCCAAAAGGCTTAATCTGTAATGACTTGTCATGCCCGTACTTCTAGACACTGGATTTCCTGCCCTTTCCTTATTCCACACAAATAACTGTCTCGCTGAACTTTACCAAGTAAGACAAAGTAATATGCAACTTCTAATAGCATTAAGAGTTTGCCAGAAGAAAATGAACAGGTTCCTGCTTCTCCTTTTCCTTCCCACTGCTCCCCTGCAAAGAAAGAAAGGAAGAGCCCCCCCCCAGAAAGGACTTGCCCGTGGGCATGGCAAGCGGGCAATGCAAGTTCTCCTGTTGGTGCTAAACCGAACATACCTGATAAGCTATTAAACCTTACTTACAGGCACAAGTCCAGAGTTTTCCAGCAGTTGACTCCAAACCCAATGCTCTTCCGAACACAAAACTGAGGAAGCCACACAACCTGTAAGTGGCCGGAGAACAGCTATTTCTCCCCCAGTCTCACCACCCTGCAGAAACCCCGTTACCATGGACAAGACACAGCAAAAAAAAATGTGGTGCTCGGCTTCTGAAAACTTGGAATACCTGATGGGAGACAGCTGAGCTAAAGGGATGGGGGAGGAAAAAAAAAAACAAACCAACCCTTTGTCTATAAATCACTTAACAATCATCTTTTATTCCTTTGTACCTCCTTTAAAGAGTCAGCAATAAATCCATCTCACCATCCAGGACACCCACCCACCACAATACAGCTCTGCTGGACAACAACGCACCAAGCATCGAGACAGGAACTTTTTCCTAAACACGACAAGCAATATTCTGTTGAAATGAAAACTTGCGAAAAAGAGCAGTGATAATGAAACAGCTGGTACCAATCTGCAAAGACCATTTCATTTCCAGCAGGATGGGCAGAGCAGCATCTGTTTAATTCTTGTTAAGGAACAGACTCCTCCTGCTTCGGCCAACGTGAACAGAAACGTGCAATAAGCTGGTACACACATAGGAGAGCTGGTATTTTTGATTACCTCAGTCTCACACATGGAGACACACCTGAGTATATGCAACAGCTGTCCAGATACATGCACGCATCTCGACCTCGAAAAATACCCATAGTAAAAGACAAAGGAGCGCACGCGGTCAGGGCACGCTGTCAGCTTTGCTGAGCAGTAGAGAAGTAACGGGAAGTGCCAGTGATTGACAAAAGGACTGAGGAGAATACGAGGATGTGACAAATCCTCCTCTCAACTCCAGTGATACAGTCGAGCAAGGTTTTGCCAGCTCCACACAGCACTGTAATAGACTGCAACCGGTATGAATTAGACTTGAGATCCAGCTCTCACTTTTATGCAGCATCAAGCGCTGCTATTACTGTCTAATCAATCTCCTGACCATTCGTAATTCTCCAAAAAACTTTGCCATTCTGGGGAAAAGACAAAGCCTCCCCAAAGTCGATCACTGGCAATGCTCTGGTTAGAGCTAAGATGCTTCTGTTCCAAAATACCTTCCTGAGATTTATAAATGATCTGGTGCTGCTCATTGACAGAAATCTGAAAGCAAATACACCAGATAGGTCACAGCCCAGGAGCTGGAGGAAATGAGCCTTATATGGGAAACAGGAATAAGTCACCTTTCTGCACAGGTCTGGTCTCCATATCATGTTCACTTGTGCTTCAGCCGGTTTGCTTGCTGATGCCTCAAGACATAAGGTCCCTCGAGAGAGCAAGTCAGATTTCATACTTGGCGTGGGCATGTTTGCAGAATCCGTAAAGCTAAGAATTAGTGCAGGCTGGACTTTGACGTCTCAGGATTTATAAAAGATATTTGGAGGCTCTTTCAGCTTAACCTACACCCCCTTTTTTTCTTGTTGAGAGGCAGGACAGATAGGTAACATTACAAACAGGCTATTGCACACTGTAGCTGATTGTTTAAGACAGCCGTAAGAAGCCTATAATTCAACTGAAATTTCATCACTTCTCACTTCAGCGAGACAACCTTAAAGAACATTATCCTTAGAGCATGAATCAACACGAGCCAGCTCACATGCATTTCGCATCTCTTACATCTTGAAAAACCCAGCTGCTGCTCTAATGCACCAAGCACAATAGGTTATTTAACCCCAAAGCAGCAGTGTGTCGTGCCGTGTAAACGCCAAGCAGGAACACGCTCCCACTAAGCCCATCCGGGACAGCAATCTGTAGGCAACATGGAGTGAGACTGCCCACCTCATGCGCTGCTACTGGGTGTGTAATAAGACCACTTTACAGTATCAGCCAAACTGATTAATTTTTTTTCTCGTATTTCATTCATTTTACATCACAGGCAAGATAAGAGCGAGGAAATTAAACCGAAGCTATTTCTGTGACATGATCTCACCTCATAACACCTAGCTACCAAAGCAGGTCTCAGAACAAATGTCAGCGTAGCTTTTAATGCTATTTTTTTGGTTAAGATTTTTTGGGTATGTGATGATTCCTGCCATTCTTTTTCTGTGACTTTTAGTATGCTCTCATCCTTTCCACACTGACACTCTTGCATTTTTTACTGGTTAGCAAGTCTGCTTAGTACAGATGCATTTTTTAGATAACTCACTTCTTCCCCTTCTTTGTCACTTCACTGGCACAGGCTGCCCAGAGAAGCTGTGGATGCCCCATCCCTAGAGGTGTTCAAGGCCAGGTTGGACGGGGCTTTGAGCAACCTGATCTAGTGGAAGGTGTCCCTGCCCATGGCAGGGGGGGTGGAACTAGGTGATCTTTAAAGACCCTTCCAACCCTAACCACTCTATGATGCCCCCCCCTTTTTTTTTTTTAATAGCAGAGAAGAGTAAGGAAGACTCATACTAGACAAAGCTATAACATTCCTTTTAATGACAACAATGTGATTAAATCCTACACAGTTCTTCACAGCTGGACTTTCTGGTATTTCTATGAACTATGCATCTGGCATTAATCAGCAGGTGGCTGCTTCAGATATAAGTGTAAGAGCTGCATTTTTTTACATTATGGAATGACAGCAAAGTCACTGGAATGACAGAATACCCATCAGCTGGGGCATTCAAAACAAAACCAGACTGATAAATAATATTCCATAAGGCACAGGGGAAGATGTAGACCTAGGTCAGCAATTTTCAACCTGAAATCTGTGGACCCTGCATGTGCGAGTACTACTTATAAGTCAAGTGTCCTGTTGGTAGGCTGACTTAAATGAGTATAAAGCATATACAGCTCAGCTGGAGAACATCAGGGGTCCACAAACCCAAGATTGTTGAAAAAGCAATCATTCAGACATTTAGGTAGAGAAAAACATAAGGATAAAGGCCGCTTACACTGCAGCAGTGTTTCCACATAAGCTACACTCCCCAAGTAGGTGTGCACTTGCACACGAGTGAGAACACGCTGTTCCAGCATCTGAAGTCGCTGAAAATTGATTATTTAGCATGGGTGATTTAGGCTGGAGGAAAGCATCCATCTTTCTTGGAGAGAATAAAAATAAAACCCAAACCCGCAGCAGTGCCAGGACCTAAGTTACCTCAAGAATTATTTTCCGCACACCACAAGGAGCTGAGCCCAAGGAAAACAAAGTTTGGGAGCCCCAGGCAGGCCCTTTCCCCAGCCTGTCTTTCTTTCACCACCCGCCCGCCCCCGGGCCGCGCCGGGCCGCCGGAGGGGCCGGGGGGAGCCCCCAGCCGGGGCTCTGCCCGCCGGGGGTTCGCCCGCCCGGGC